>LNAC01000778.1:245672-321084 GCA_002007465.1 Ailurus styani
AGAAGCATGTGGTGTTGTTTGCCAGAGAGATATGGATCTGCGGGCTGGCATAGCTGAGAAAAGGATATTCTAGGTAGAGAAGTATGAGAGGATGGGGCATTTTCAGACACTTAAATAAGTTAGTATTATTAAAGAATAATAATAAAGAAAAGTTGGTGGAGGGTTCCTGGGTAGCTCAGCTGGTTAGGCCTCTGACTCTTGGTTTCCACTCAGGTCATCTCATGGGTCGTGGGATGGAGCCCCGTGACAGGCTCTGTACTCAGTGGGAAATCTGCTTGAAAGAGTCTTTCCCTCTGCCCCTTTCCCCGGTAGCATGTGTGCATGTACTTTCTCTCTCTCGCTCTCAAAATAAATAAATCTTAAAAAAAAAAAAAGAATAGGGCGCCTGGGTGGCTCAGTGGGTTAAAACCTCTGCTTTCGGCTCAGGTCATGATCTCAGCGTCCTGGGATCGAGGCCTGCATTGGGCTCTCTGCTCAGCAGAGAGCCTGCTTCCTCCTCTCCCTGTCTCTCTGCCTGCCTCTCTGCCTACTTGTAATCTCTCTGTGTCAAATAAATAAATAAATAAAACTTTAAAAAAAAAAAAAAAGAATAAAGTTGGTGGGCCCTAGAAAGAAACTAATGGAAGACAAAGCTGCAAAAGATATATTCAGAGGCTGGATCATGGGAACATTATAGATTATTCACAGGTATTGAGGTTTTTTTTTTGTTTTTTTTTTTAAGTAATCTCTTCACCTAACCTGGGGCTTGAACACACAGCCCTGAGGTCAAGCATCACATACTTTACTGACTGAGCCAGCCAAATACCCTGACTGGAATTTTACTCTTTAGGCCACTGGTTCTCAATCTTTAGCAAGCTCAGAATCACCTGGGGGCTTTTAAAAACAGATTGTTGGACCACATACCCAGAGTTTCTGATTCAGTGGGCCTGGGGCAGAGCTGAGAAATTTCCATTTGAATAAGTTTTCAGATGATGTTGATGCTGCTGGTCTGGGGTTTCACCCTTTAAGAACCACTGCTTTAGGCCATGAGCAGTCCAAGAAGGATGTTAAGCAAGGAAGAGATGTGATCAAATTTACATTTTACAAAGTTTCCTTTGGGCTATTTGTAGGATGGTTTGGAATGGGGCAAGACTGGAGGCAGTGAGATAGGAACCTAATAGCTCAGGTGAGCGGATGGGGCCCTAAGGAAGGCTGACCTCATGCTTAGATATATCATCCATAGTTTACAAGGCACTGAATAAAAACACAAAAAACTTATTAGAAACATGAAAAAAACAAAAGGATTTAAAAATAAAATCTCTGAATTGTGTTGTTTCTGATTAGATAAGTTTGGGTTTTTTTTGTTTGTTTTTATTTTTAGTTTCACAAAGTCAGCAAATTCTGGGTTTTACATACCTTCGTTTGTAGTAAATTCGCTGTCTCGGGCTTTTATCGATCTGACAAAATCAGCAGCAACTATCATTGGTGTGTAGCACAGATCACAACTGTATTTTCTTACTAATGTTCTAAAAGCCAACCTGTGAGCGTATAAAACTTAAATTAGGCATTTAAAAAATACCACAATCATATGTACTTCCAAGTTTAGTTTAATTATTAAATATTTATTAGAGGAAAGTTCTACCTTTGCGAGGCTAGAGTAGATGTACTTTTCCCTTTTCTGGCTGTTAAAAAAGAAAAAAACCAAGCCCAAATTGGAATCATTTGCCCCTCCATGACCACAAACCAAGACCTAATTACAGTTTCAATGTATCCCAGGAATGTAACCTTTTAAAAGTCAATCTGAAATTTCTTGAACAGCAGTAGTAATCTGCAGGATAAAAAAATCCCTGTTGTTCCAATCCCCACCAAAAGATATCCAGGCCCGAGCCAAGCCTTTCTTTTCTTTTGCTAATAACTTGTTCCCACCCTCCTTCCTGTAAAAACCTTCCATTTTGTACAACTCCATTATGCATCTCTCTACTTGCTAGCTGTGTGAATTCATGAACTGCTTAATAAAGCCAGTGAGATCTTCACATTTACGCAGTTGAACTTTGTTTTCTTTAACACTGCTCAGTATATTATATATAAAACAAACATAAGAAAACTCTGAAAGGTGGAGAGAAGAGAGCAGAAAGGCTAGTGACCTTAGGACCTGAGGAACAACAGTGGTGAGTTCCCTGGGTTTCCTTTTTGCCTCAAATAGCCCAGATTTGGACCTGAAGAAGCTGGCAACCTGGAAATACCAATGAGTGTAGACAAAAAGAGCCCCAACAAAAGTCAGCTTTCTCTGACCAAAGGACTAGGAAAGGGGAAGCCTAGCAAGAGAACAATTTTAAATAGTGGCTCACTCCAGCCAAACACCAGAGACAAAACTGTGGTCCCACCTCCTGAAGCAAAGGTTGAGTGGGGAGCCTACACTTCTATCTTTCCAAGGCTGAAACAAAGTTCTATAATATCTCTTCACAGTGGTATCAGAGAAGGCCAGGTATGGAGCTGGGACTTCAGTAGTTGCTGGTCAGTAACTTTAGTACTTTCTCCCTTCCCACTGTTAAATAGTATCAGAAGATGCTTAGTGAAGAGCCAGGACTTTCAATAGAGCCCAGCAGGTACCAGGCCATCCCCTCCATGGCTTACCCCCAGCTCAGGAGTAATCAGGAGTCCCCTGCTCCCAGAGTGTCAAAGGAGACCAAATAGGAAATCTGGACTTCTACTTTCACCTCATAGTAATGAGGTAGTGCTTTCTCATTCCTCTCCTGCTATAGTGATGGCACGGAAAAAAGTTAAAACAGAAGGTTTGATATTCAGAATCAACCAATATAATCCACTCTATTAAAAAGTGAAAAGAAAAATCCCATAATTGTATCAATGTAGAAAAAGCATTTGACAAAATAATACCCACTCATGATAAAAAACAAAACAAAACCAAAAAACCCTCTCAAGTAAACAGGAATAGGGCGGAACTTTCTCCATTTGATAAAGAGCATCCACAAAAAACTCCTACAGCTAATGTACTTAAAGGTGAAAAACCAAACATATTGCTCCTAGATCATTAACAAGGCAGAGATACTTGTTCTCATCCTTATCTAACACAGTGCTGGAACTTCTAGTCAGTGTATGAAAAGGAAATAAATATGATAGAAAATAAAATAAATATGATAGAAAAAATATGACAGAAAGGAAAAAATAAAACTGTCCCTCTATGTAGATGAGATGATTATCTACATAAATAATCCCAAGGAATTTAAGAACCCTCCAATAAGGAAGTTCAGTAAGTTTATCGGATAAAAAAATCAACATAAAAAATCAATTTTATTTCTATATACCAACAGTGAACACAAGGACACTGAAATAATAGTATAAAACCATTTACAATTGCTACAAAAAGAGAGAAAAATAATCAGGTGTATTACAAAACATGTACAGCACTTAATATGCTGAAAACTACACACAACAATGATGAAAAAGTCAAAGATCTAAATAAATAGGTAAGATACTATGTTCATGAGTTGGGAGACTGAACATAGAAAGGAGTTCAATTCTCCTCAAATTGATATACATATTTAATACAATTCATCTGAAAATTCCAGCAAGATATTTTATAATAAAGACAAGATCATATTAAAATTATTGAGAAAGGGCACAGGAACTAGAATAGCTAAAACAATGTTGAGAAAGAAAAATAAAGTGGGAAGAATAAGTCTACCCAATTTAAAGACTTATTATATAGCAATAGTAATCAAAATTGTGCAGTACTGGTGGGGAGATAGATGCATAGAACAATAGGGAAAAGCATAGGGAAAGATAAAGAGCCATAAAAACATGCCCAGATGATTTTTGACAAAGATGCAAAAGAAATTCAATAGTGGAAAGATAGCCTTTCAACAAATGGTGCTGGAGTAACTAGAAATCCACAGGCAAAACAAAACAAAACAAAAAGCCCTTCAACCTAAGACTCCCATTTATACAAAATTTAACTCAAAATTGATTATGGACTTAAATGTAAAAACAAAAAACCAAGACTTTTTGGAAAAAAAAAAAAGTAGGAGGAAAACTTTAGAATTAAGAGCTACCCAAAGTTCTCTTACACTTGACATCAAATGCACAATTTACAAAAGGAAAAACTGGTAAACTAGACTTTATCATTAAATAAAAAGCTTTTGCTCTGCAAAAGACCCTGTTAAGAGGATGAAAAGATAAGCTACATTCTGGGAGAACATATTTGCAAATCACATATCTGACAAAGAAATAGTATCCAGAATATATAAAGAACTCTCAAAACTCAGTAAGTAAAGAAAAACTCAACAACAAAAATGTGACTAAAAAATGGGCAAAGGACTTGCGTAGATATTTCTTCAAATATATATACATGGCCAATAAGTACATGAAAAGATGCTAAGCATCATTAGCGACATACAAAACCACAGTAAGATACCACTTTATATCCATTAGGATGCTATAGTGATTTAGCAAGTAGACAATACAATAAGTATTGGTGAGGATGGTAAGGAACTGAAACTCTTATACACTGCTGGTGGGAATGAAAAAATAAAAAACAATATGGCAGTTCCTCAAAAAACTAAAAATAGAACTGCCATCTAATCCAGCACTCACTTCTGGGCATATATCCAAAAGAACTGAAAGACATATTTATACATCCATGTTCATAGCAGTATTATTTGCAATAGCCAAAAGATTGAAGCAACTCAAATGTCCATAAACAAATAAACAAAATGTAGTATATACATAGAAATGGAATATCATTCAGCCTTTAAAAAGGAAGGAAATTCTGGTACATGCTATGACATGGATGAACTTTGAGGATATTATGCTAAGTGAAATAAACTGGCCTCAAAAAAAAAAAAACAACTATTACATAATTCCACTTACATGAGATACCTGGAGTAGCCAAGTTCAAAGAGTGAGAAAGTAGAATGATGATTGCTAGGGGGTGAGGGGGTGAGCAGAATGGGGAGCTATTGTTTAATACGTGTAGAGTTTCAGTTTTGTAAAACGAAGTTTTAGAGATTGGATGTATAACAATGTGAATGCATTTAACATCACTGAACCGTAAACTGACAAATGCTTAAAATGCCTAAGTTGTATTTTGCCACAACTGAAAAAATTTAAAAAACCAACTTAATAGTAAAAAAGTGATCTAATTAGAATATTGGCAAGAGACACAGAGAAACATTTCTTCAACAATATACAGGTGGTAAATAATGAAAACATTTTCAACATCACTAGGTATAAAGGAAATGGATATTAAAATCATAATGAGGGCACCTGGGTGGCTCAGTGGGTTAAAGCCTCTGCTTTCGGCTCAGGTCATGATCTCAGGGTCCTGGGATCTAGGCCCGCATCCGGCTCTCTGCTCAGCGGGGAGCCTGCTTCCTCCTCTCCCTGTCTCTCTACCTGCCTCTCTGCTTACTTGTAATCTCTCTCTCTGTGTCAAATAAATAAATAAAATCTTTAAAACAAAAACAAAAAAAAAATAAAAAAATAAAATCATAATGAGCTATCACTACCTACCTATCAGATGGCTAAAATAAAAAACATGATATTATCAAAAGTTGGTGAGGGTGAGGAGAAACTAGATCCTTCATACTCTGTTGGTGGAAGTGTGAAACAGTATAGACACTCCGGAAAATTTGGCAGTTTCTTAAAAAACTAAACATATAGTTACCACATGACCTAGTAATTGCAGTCCTGGGGATTTGTCCCAGGCATCTGAAGACTCATAGTCAAACAAAAACCTGTGCATGAATGTTTACATTTACTTAATATCTTTTATTTAATATCTGCTGTATCTTTATGGCGGGGGTTACAAGCATTATCTTTTTTTATAGCTATAAAAAGTGAAATTTGAAGGGGTTAATTGAAGGGGTTAATTCAAGGCCACACATATAACAGGAAAACAGTAACACCAGCAGTGAAGCCAAGATCATGACCCCAAAGCTAGGTGTTTGATGATCCCATATTGTGGTCAGAGCATAAAAAGGAAATCACATTTTAGCTCATTAACCATTTACTAATACTTACTTTGAATAGCGAACCATTGGGGCACAGACTTTTACCAGCTGCCCGGAATGAAGCATTTCTATTGGATCTTTTTTTCTTTCTTGACATACTGTGGTTCGTATGCAGTCACTCTTCATGAATACAGATTTGTTTCAAATCTGACAAAGACAGTTTGCATAGAGAAAAATTACTTTCATTAGATGAATTCCCATCACTCTAACAATTTCAATTGCCAAGAATACATATATTTTTTTTCTTTTTTTTTTTTGTTAGACTTGTGGGCTCAGGAATCTTTTTAGCTTCTTTCCACAGTATCAAATAGGATACTACAGAATCCTATCTCCGTAAGTCACCGACAGTTTTTAGTACACTGTGAAATCATCACGTTTATATATTCAGTACAAATTATGCTTGCTCGTGTCAAACACTAACAGTTCTATACTTAACTCACTAAAGTAACATTTTCTGCTCAAATTAATAAATGCTCAAGATGTGGAAAACTCCAAGTTTTTTTTCTTAGAATACCATGGTTTTTCATGTTACATTTAAAATTTTCCATGTCACTATGGTATTGATAAACCAGAAAATTTGACTTCAATAATTTCATATATAAAACTGTATGTCTGGCACTTTGAAATACCCTGTTTTATGCAGGAAAGTGAAATGGCATTAACTGAACTATTTTAAGCAGTTAGCATTTCAAAAGATTAACTAGTCTATTTCATGTTTATTCTTATTCACAATTTCTATTCTTTGCATCCGAATCAGTAGGCAAACAAACTTTTATTTAAAAAAATTTAAGTGTGGTATCATCTAGCAAAAATTTCAATTATAATCATATAATTGCATAGTAAATCATTTTTATATCCAAAGAGGTACAAGTGATTAAATTATAGCTCATAAATATTTTTAAGTTTGCTATACCTAAAATCCTGTCATTTCATAGTGTTGGCTGCTTTCCATATTCCAATGTTTGGCTTTTGTAACTTAGGAACAGATATGGGCAAACTTTAGTAAAGTCTAATTGCTTAACATGCAATTTTTTGTTTAGCTAATCCAGAAAGGACTATTATAATCTAAATATAAACCAGTAATTTCCATTTCTATAGGTATAATGTACAGTTGAAATAAGCTAGTTTTACTGACCAAGGCTCAGTCTTTTAACTCTTTTTAATTTTTATTTATTTATTTTTAAGGATTTTATTTATTTATTTGAGAGAAAGTACAAGGGAAGAGGGGGAGGAGCAGAGGGAGAGGGACGGGTAGACTCCATGTTGAGCACAGAGCCTGATGCCGGGCTCCATCTCAAGACCCTGAGATCATGACCTGAGCTGAAATCAGGAGTTGGATGCTTAACTAACTGAGCCACCCAGGCGCCCCTTTTTTTTAAGTAAACATTTATAGTGAGAACAATGTAATCCCACATACGTAGGTAGAACATATGCAACAGAAAGGTAGTTCCTTTTCATGAGTCAAGCCTGTTTCTTCCCTCCTGCATTTTGCATCCTGATTATGCCACTTTTACACACTTAAGTCGGAAACTTGGGGTTTGTCTTCCACTTCTCCATCTCCCTCAAGTGTGTCAACCAAGTAGTACCTTTAACTAAATCTTGAGCATATCTTCAGTGCCTCAGTCTGTGTATTCATTATCCCCTATTCTGAGGACTCTGACAGTCTTCTCTGAATCCCAGATAGAGTTGATCTCACCTACCCACTACACCCTACGCTCTCCTGTTATCAGGCGCACTTATAATTACTTTTATAGAGAATAAATAATAACACATCCTTTTCTTCTTGAGTTTTTGAGGACATGGACGTGTATTTAATCAACAAATATTAAGCTCTTGCTACATGTTGGGAATATAGGTGGAAAAAATTTGCGTCTTTAAAAATCTATTAGAGGTAGACATGCACAAAATGGTAGTTCTACTGCATACACTTACCTACAATTTAACTGTTGTGGAAATAATTGTCTAGACAAATGAGGGAAGTCATCAATAGTGAAGGAAGGAAAACTTGAGCTGACAGATGTGGGAGATGGGGAACTGTCCTGTTACAGGGAGCAACACATATAAAACCAGAGGCTTGAAAATGTTTGATGAAATAGACCTGAAGAATGAAACAGCCTGTTATTTGAGCGGATTAGAAGAGGGTGTGAGAAGGCCTAGATAATCATGGACCTTATATTCTATGTTGGTAATTTTTAGATTTTATACTGTAGGGCCTTGGTTCTTAACCATTTTTCCACCTTTGTGGGTGAATTTTCATGTGCACCCAACATGCTAATATGTGCACATGACATACCTTCATCCATAGATTTTTTTTTTAAAGATTTTATTTATTTATTTCACAGAGGGAGATCACAAGGAGGCAGAGAGGCAGGCAGAGAGAGAGAGGGGGAAGCAGGCTCCCCGCTGAGCAGAGAGCCCGACGCGGGCCTTGATCCCAGGACCCTGAGATCATGACCTGAGCCGAAAGCAGAGGCTTTAACCCACTGAGCCACCCAGGTGCCCCATCCATAGATTTTTACAGGCTGTATGTCTCTCCTTGTATATTTGAAAATGACTCTCGCAGGAAAATGACATGATTAGATTTCTGATTTGGAAAGATTTCACTGAAGGGGGTAGGGCTTTTGGCAAAATATCAAAGGAGGCTATTGTAGTAAACCAGTCCAATGCACAATGAGTGTCTGACCTGGGTCACTAGGAATAAGAAAAGAGAAACACTTAGGAGCTATTTAGAAATAAAAACAAACTGGCGAGATATTTAGGAGGTGGAAATTACTTCAGGACAATGCATGTTTTATAGTATGAGAGAATTCTAGGATGATGTATACACTTTGGTTTTCGAGGCTGGGTGGATGGCAATTCTAATCAATGAGATAGAAAATGAGGATCAATAGGTTTTAGCAGGGGAACATGAGTTCATATTTGGGCACATTGAATTTGAGGAGCTCATGGGACTTCCAGATGGTGATGCCTCAAAACTGTTTATATAGATATGGTACTCAGGAAAAAGCCAGACATACAGACTGAGGGTCTTTAACCTTTAAGTAGTAAGTTGAAACTAAACACATGGACAAAGTACTTAAGTATGCCATATTTTGCCAGAAATCCTTAGAAGCACCAACATTTAAGTAAAAGACAAAGAAAAAGAATAATGCAAAGGAGACTGAGGGATGAATTCTGGAGCTGAGAAGAATAAACCTGAAAAGTGATATTCAAAAACTGAAAAGAGCAGAGAATATCAAGGAGGGAGGGGATAAACAACTTAAACATCACAGAAAAGTTAAGGAAAAGACTAAAAAGCATCTAATAGCAACTAGGTCACTAGTAACTTCAGCAGGAACAATTTCATTCTTATTCATTCTTGGTAGTCCCAGTACATGGCACAAAGGCCTCCCTCAATATGTATTTGCTTAATGAATAAATCAGTAGTTTTCAATCTTGGTTGTACATTAGAATAATCTGGGGAGCTTTCAAGAATCAAGATGCTCAAACCATACCCCAGACCAATTAAATGTGAATCTCTGGGCTTAGGATGCAGGTATCAGTGGTTTTTTAAGGCTCTCCAGGTGATTTCAATGTGTAGTTAAGCTTAATAAACAAATCCATAAACTGCAAAGCACCTGGTACAATTGTTTGTTTACATGGGTTTCTACCTAACTTATGAGCTCCTTTGGGACAAGATAGGAATCGAATCTCATTTGTAAACTCTTGCTGGTGTGCATGGCTGGGACTCAAATCTCTTCACTAAATGAACTAGTATTATGCAACTTTTCTAGAATCTTCCAATGTAAAAGCCAAGAAAAGAAAAAGAACCCGTTAATTCAAAAATGATATTTATTCTTAAGGAATTATTAAAATTTTTGTGTATTATGGATAATGAAATATGTGAATCTGAGCACGCTGCCCTGAAGAATTCATTTGACTTATTCAGAACAATTCTAGTCAGACCGTGATTGAGACCAAAAACACTAGGGAAAAACCTGAGAGGAAGTCAAGAGAAAGCATAAGGCAGTGTATCAAAAGACATGCTTACCTGAGTGGTTATGAGTATGAAATGCACAAAGTACTATTATCGCACCTTGTTGAAATACTGCTTAACAGAATCGACAGAACCGTGTAGCTGCGGAATCGGGAAGAACTGGTTTCTCAGTGTGCAGGGGAAGTTGTATTACATATTCTGTTTAAGTAGGAATGCTTAACCTTCTTGCACATGAGTGGTTAACCTGTTAAATTATCAGTATTCATCTTGGGAGAAATCTAAGTGAATAGTTCATTCGTATTAGTGGAGAAGACAACGGGAACTAACTTGATTTGACAGCTTCAATACTGTTAGTTGAGATACGGAAAAATCCATCAGTTTGTAATAGGAAAAAGTTTGGCATCCCACATAGCACGTGGCTGAAAAAGAGGAAGAGGCAGAAAGAGCTTAAGGTCATGGGAGGGCAGAGACTGAGTCCACTTGTCTTTTTCCTGGTTCAGTCTTCCTTCTTCACCAACCTCCGGCTCTCCCTAACTCTGCCCTTAGTATTCATTCGGGCAAGTTCCTTCCCCAAGCTTTCCCCGCCAGCCTTTCCCCCCAGGGCTGTCAGCCAAGGCGTGTGACTTCTAAGGCTGGGGAGTTACTAAACTTCCCCCAGCTGCGTCTGGGGAGTGCAGGCGAGGCTCGCAGAAACCTCCGCTCTCCCGCGCAGCCTCCTCCGAGAGGCCCCTGCTCTCAGGTCAAATACTCGCACAGAGACACGCGCTACGGCCAGGTTCCCGCGCCCACCTTCTCTTCAGCCGCGGGGAAAGACGCCAGCCCCAGGGGTGCGACAGGACACGGCGCACGGCGCCAACGCCGCGACCTCGGCTTCCCCCGCGCGTCGGGCCCTGGGCGCCCGCCAGCTCCGGGCCCCACGCGGATTCGTGCAGCGGCGGCCGCTTGGCTGACTCTCCAGGGCCGCCGGGAGCCGCGGGCGGGGCGGAGCGGGCGGCGCCGGCATTGTGCGTCACCACCTGGGCGGGGCGAAGCGGCCGTGACGCCATCACCCCGGCACCTGCCAACATGGAAGGTGGTGACGGCGGCGTCGCTCTGGCTGGCCAAGGGGCTCTGGGCTCTGGGGCGGTGACGGCAACAGTCCGGGAGCTTCTGCAGGACGGTAAGGAGTCTGGGTCTGGCGGGGAGGTGGGCCCCGGGGACTGTCCTGCTCCGCACCTGGACCGGGGTGGTGGACTCAACCCGTCGCTTTGCAGAAAGTTTTCTGGTCTCGACGTGACCACTCCCCCCCCGCCCGGCCCCCTAGCGTCTGGGTGCTGGCCTCGCCAACCTGTTTCTCCAGAGACTGGCAGACCCTTTTCCTTCCGGGTGTCCAGGGGCCACCTGCTTTCTGGTTGCTCCTCATTTCAACTCCACCCTTCATGCGCTTGAGGTATCTCAGAAGTCCTGGGACTGCCGCACCCCGGTGACCCAGGTTGACAGCCGCGGGCTGCTGCCGCAATTTTTGATAAAAGGAGGAAGCGTTGCATCCCGTGAAAAGTGAAAGACCTAGAACAGATAGGTGACAGCTCTTGGTGTTAAAAGGGCTTCATTTTTAAGTGGAGTGGGAAGCATCCCTCTGTTAACAAATTCTTGGATTACACAGGTGGCCCACTCGCAGCCTAGTTTGTTTTTTACAAGGCATTTATCCACAACCACGCATGGGGACGAGTTCAGAACATTAGTGCAGGCAGGGATTAACCATATGTATTGAATATAGAAGTTTATTGATAGTTTTGGACAGAAGAAAACTCTAGGAAATAAGTTAAGCATAGTACATTTGAGAAGTACATTAAATTGTATTAATTCAATGAACACGCCGCAGATCTTTTCAGAATAAAGTTCACATTTCTTCTCATGTGTTCTTAATTTTCTTCCCTAATTGCCATCATGTCCTACCTGGTATTGAAAATACTTTTGTGTACCTAACTTTTTCTGCTGCGTTGTAGAACCACTTTTTATATTCCACAGTTAATAATGATACCTTTCATGTGGTGGTGCAGAATAAATTTTTTTTGATTGAACATCAAAATAAGCGTATGCACACATTTTAAAATGAACATCACAGTAAGCATTTGCACACATTTGTAGACCAAAGTAGGTTATAAATGAATGAAGTTACATTCTAAATTACTGTTTTTCTCTGAGTGTTGTGTATTATTGCCCTTAATTCCTTGCCTTCTGATAACATATATACTTTCGTCAAAACTTTCTGATGACGTGTTTTTCTGAACTAGGTTGTGTTAGATTCTCTAGGTTAGGATCTCTGTCCAATGCATCTCTGTATCTTAATTTAAATTCTATTTAACCAAGTTTTTTGAACTCCTGATATGTGTGCGATTCCCACCCTCATGCAGCTTGCCATTTTAGTAAGGGGTTATAATCTTGTAAAGTAGTAAAGGTAAGTATTATAGTGTTGCTGGGTAGCAGTATTGTGTACAAAGTCAAACAACACAGAGGAGGATGGTAACTGGGAGTGATTAGGGGAGTGTCAACAAAGGCTTTCTGGGTGGAATTGGTTTTGAAGTGTAAATAGAACTTCCCTAGATGAAGAAGTGGAAGATACCATACATATCAGGCCTAGATATATATTTCAGTAGGATGCATTCTGGAATTATAATCAGTTTTTGAAGGGTAAATAGTCCTTAATTCTGCCTTCTGTATTTTCTTACTTAGTTTTCTTTTCTATCTTCCACAGTGTTTATTTAAATGCTTACTCTTTCAGACTTGTCCTTTCAAGCTCAACAAATGACTTTAAACTTCCCTGAAAAAAAGATAACCCATCAGATACGAGCTTCCTCCATTTTGCCATCAAACATAAACTAAACCTAAACCTGTAACTGATCTTTCTTTTTTACTTGTATTTTTCGTTATACTGAAAGTGAAATCTCTGCTTCTAAGGATGGTCTTCTTCCTGTGCTCTGGACTTTTCCTGTCTCCTCAAGAACCCAGTCACCCTCATTCTATGCCATTGAAATCTCTTTGCCAGCGTCTCTAATGACCTTCTTGTGAATAAATCAAATGGATACTTTTTGGTCCTTACCTTACTTGAACTTGTAAGAAGGGTTTGACTCTTTTCTTGAAATACTTCCCCTCGAGTGACTTGTGAGTTCTGTGCTTAAAAAACATTTCCTAATTCTCTAAGTGCTCTTTTCCAAGGTCCTTTAATTGCTAGTCATCTTAAGTTTGCCCCTAACTCAGTGGTTCACTCTACCCATTCTCTGCAACATTCCTAAAAAATTAAACATTTCTGTCCATAACAGTGATTCACTATGCACAGGGTCTGCTACTGGTAGAGGATAGCACTGATAGGGTTGGTGAGAAGATGGATAGTTGGAATAATTTGTGGGCTGTTTCTGATGTACCTCCTATAAGAATGAGACAACTATAAAAGAGAAGCATTATATGACTTCTTCTGATAGCCAGTCGGTCCTCAAATGCCAAATCCAGTGGCCAGTATTCAGCCTTCACTGTGTTTGATCTTTGTAAGATCTTTGACACTACTTACCACCTACTTTCTCTAAACCATCCCTTGCCATTCTTTCTTGTTTTTCTTTCTCTCCAAATGCTCCTTAGTCTCCTTGATTGCTTTCATTTTCTTCATCTACTTCCAAATTTTTGGTGTTTGTCTGGCTCCTGAACTCAGTCTTCATTTCCCTCTTTCTGTGCATTCTAAAATTTATTCCTAAATCATCTGGTTTTTTTTATGGCTTCAAGATTGATATAGATGCACACAGATACATACATGGTCCTTACCTCTCTTCTGGGCTACAGGATTACTGTCTACTGGACATTTCTATCTTGATAGTGAACAGGCATGATTAGTTTTATTTACCAAAGCTAACATATGAACAACTAGTTCAGGTGCTGTTTGTGAAAAAGTGAGATTACTTCATTTTTTTTTTTTTACCCCTTTCCTCTGACCTTCTCTGTTACCATCAGTTGTATGCGGTTAGATTTGTGCTTGTTTCCCATGTAGATGATGGGTTCCTTGGAGACAACAATATGATCAATTTTATCTTTATGCAAACATGCCTAGTGGTCGAACTTCATGCAAAGCTGAATTCCCTGTGTCAGTTACTCAGTCAAGAATCTTGGGAATCATCACTTCTTGCTCTACCTAATCACCCATTTTCAGCTTGTCTCTAAGTCCTACACATTATAGCGTCTGAATATTTGTCAAATTAGTCACTTTCTTTTTTTTTTTTTTAGGGTCATTGTCTTAGGCCTTCATCATGTCCCTTGGGCTGTTAACAGAGCACCTTACTGGTGGCCTGTTCAGCTCTGTTACATGAGTGTGCTGGTAAACCAGCTTTCTGGTAAAATAGGAAAAGCCCTGATTTTGTAGTGTATGCTAGTTTCCATGGTATAAATACTTTCAACCTGGTCAGTTTTTAAGATGCCTACGTGTGATGTCCTCTAGCTCACACAATTCCTGAAAATTGAACCATTGGCTCTCAGGAGCCAAAATGAGCCAGCTCCAGCACACCACTGTGTGACTAATCCCTTTTCAGTCATCCTCCACACTGCTGCCAGAAACTAAAACACAAAGCTGACAGTGCTCTTTCTTATCTTTAACCTTAATGAGATATAGTGTGAACATTTTAGAAGTCTTACCAGTCTCTTTTTAAACTGCCCTCAGCCTTCCTTTGGAACCTCAACTCCTATCATTCTTTCCCCTTCTGCCCAGCAGTGTGATCTAGACACACTGACATCAGCGTTGCCCTTATTTCTCAAAATATGCTATGGCATTTGCTTCCTCTAAACCTTCCCTCTTCTTGGAGTAGCCTTCTCCACTTGGCTGCTTTGCAGGATTCTTAATCCTGAAAACTCCTTGGCAAACTGGAAGGAAATGGGGTTCCCCGAATTAAGGCCAAAGTAGTAGTTTTTCTTTCACTTTGAGAGTTGTCCAGAATGAGTCTTTGTTTTTTGCAGAATGCTACTTCCAGCGCATGTGTGGGTGAATTCATTCATTCAACTGGTATGGAACACCTGCCATGTGTCAGGCGTTGTTCAGGCTCTAGGGATGTGGGAGTAAACAAAGCCCTTGCCCTCATGCAGCATAGATTATATGGATAGAGACAATAGAAGTTGTCTGGTAAGGACTCTGTTTTGCTGGTTTTATAATCCCTGTCAGGGTAGTCTTACCTATGTCTCCCACATGGGTGGAAGATAGTGGTTTTATACCTACATTGCGCTCATTTCTACATAACTATTTTTAACTTTTAATTCTCTCCATTTGCCTTTCACCCACAGATTTTTGGGTTTCTGTACTGAAAGATATCTTAATATCTAGCATCACTACTTTTTTGTGTTTAGTAAGGGTCTATTTTGAACATAGGCTGTCTTTCCATTTACTTATTTCACCCATAAATCCTTAGTTTCAGTAACACCTGAAAGTTAGTGTTTGCCTATTTCTGTTAAAATTCCAGATTCACTTTATTTTGACAGCATTTGTGCATTGATTTAGAGATATTGGAGATCTTAAATGTCAAATATAGTCAATTTGCCTGTTGTCATTGTCAGTGACCTTGTTTTCTTGCATTAAAGGCTATGGTTAGTAGTTAATTCTTAATCTTCCACGCAATATGTTCCTTTTGACTCACTGGTAAAAGTTAACTTTTAGCAGTATAATATAGGGGTTCAGAGTTCAGACTGTGGGCTTTACAGCCTGGATTCAGATCTCAGGTTGGACAAGTTGCATGCCCTGTCTTTACCTGTCTCTTCATCAGTGGGGGAAACGATAGTTCCAGCAGGGTTGTGTGAGGATTGAATGAGTTAATATGTTGTTAATATGTTTAAAGTGCGTGGGTCAGTGCCTGGCTAACAGGAAGCTCTCAGTGAATGTTACCACTCTCTTCTTATTTACAACGGTTCTTGGTATGTAAAAAGACGTCAAAGTATGTTATCTGTAATTGTTTTGTTGTCTGATACCTGTGGTTTAGTGCACTGCAATTAATAAAGACTTTTCCTTATTTTTTCCCCTAGAGTGTTACAGAGATTTTTTAAATGAGGACTTTGATGTAAAGATTTATACTTCCCAGTCTATTCATCAAGCTGTAATTGCTGAACAACTAGCAAAACTTGCCCAAGGAATCAGTCAGTTGGATAAAGAACTACATCTACAGGTATTTCCAATCTTCTGGATCATCTGGATTCTTCAACCTAAAGAATTAATTTATCACTTGCAATCTTTTTATTTGATCTAAATGCATATTTAAATGAGCAAATGTGTAATTTACCAGTGTGGCTTATTTTTCAAAGTATGTTTTTGAAAAGTTTTCTATAAACTACTTTTTGTTAGGTGAAAAACTAACGTACCCCTCTCTCCGAAAGCTTTTGTTCATACTTTGCTTTCAACACGTTAACAGATGTGCAGTGAATATAGGTGGGTGAAAAGAAGAAGCCTTTGATAAAAGTAATAAGAAAATGGAATTTTGGAAGTAGAACAGTGTGAGAAAGAAAATTTGGTGTGTTCACATTTGCACTTCCCACTTTATGAAACAGTGTAATATTTGCTGAAATTATAGAAAGTTGATAAATTTGTGGTAGAAAGAACACAATATGGGAAGTTAGGAGATGGGTCCTAATCTTTTTTTTTTTTTTCAAAGATGTGGGTCCAGTGACTCTCACAGTTTTAAAGATTTTTTTTTATTTTTATTTATTTTTTATTTACTTGACTGAGAGAGAGAGATCACAAGTAGGCAGAGAGGCAGGCAGAGAGAGAGGAGGAAGCAGTCTCCCCACTGAGCAGGGAGCCCGATGCGGGCCTCGATCCCAGGACCCTGGGATCATGACCTGAGCTGAAGGCAGAGGCTTTAACCCACTGAACCACCCAGGCGGAGATGGGTCCTAATCTTAGCTGTGCTGGTACCTTTCCTGTCACTTAATGTCTTTGAGTTTTGCTTTTAAAAAAGGAAATCTAGGGTGCCTGGGTGGCTCAGTGGGTTAAAGCGTCTGCCTTCAGCTCAGGTCATGATCTCAGGGTCCTGGGATTGAGGCCCACATCGGGCTCTCTGCTCCGCGGGGAGCCTGCTTCCTCCTCTCTCTCTGCCTGCCTCTCTGCCTACTTGTGATCTCTCTCTCTGTGTCAAATAAATAAATAAAATCTAAAAAAAAAAAAATCTATTGGAGCGAATAAGGAGGAAGAGATTACAGTAGAAGATCTTGAAGGTTCCTTTTCTACAATTCTATAATTCTATAGGGAGTTTTATAGTATACTTCTTATTTTGGCTTTAGTCTGTTGAGTAGGCATTTAATAAATATTTAAGTGAATGAACAAATGCATGAATATATGGACTGTTTACCAGGAAAGTTACATCTGGTATAACATGAGACATATTCATTTAAATTTTTTATGTTGTACTTTATCAATTGAAAGAGTAGCTTAGGACTGGGATGACTTCTAAGGTTACTTTAACTGTGATTATATATTATTTTAATTATGTATTTAATTGTATGTTTTAATTATCAGGATTCATGTTAGGCTGTGGGGATAGAAAGATGAATATATTTCCCAGCTCTCCAAGGACTCACAGACCAGTGGCTGATACAGAGAGAAATAATGATAGGCAAGTGATGCCTGTTTTATTTAGAATAGTAGAAAACTGGGCACCTGGGTGGCTCAGTTGGTTAAGCGACTGCCTTTGGCTCAGGTCATGATCCCGGAGTCCCAGGATTGAGTCCCGCTTCGGGCTCCTAGCTCCACAGGGAGTCTGCTTCTCCCTCTGACTTTCTCCTCTCTCATGTTCTCTCTCACTCCCTCTCTCAAATAAAAAAAATAATAAAAAATAAACTGTAGAATAGTAGAAAACATTCATAAAATCAGGGGGGAAGGCACTTTGCCTAGGGTTCTCAGGGTGGCTTTTTGTAATAGCCACCTGAAATTCTTTTTTACGGTTTTTTTATGATTGTTATTTTTTTCCCAAGGTTTTATTTAAATTCCAGTTAACATATGATGTAATATTAGTCTGAGGTGTATTCATCACTCATATATACCACCCAGTGCTCATCACAAGTCCACTCTTTAATCTCTGTCACCCATGTAGCCCATCCCCCGCCCACCTCCACTCCAGCAACCCTCAGTTTGTTCTCTGTAGTTAAGAGTCTCTTTCCTGGTTTGCCTCTCTTTCTCCCCTCCTGCCCACCCAATGTTCATTTGTTGTTTTTTTTTTTTAATTCTATATATGAGTGAAACCATAAGGTATTTGTCTTTCTCTGACTTAATTTTCTTAGCCTAATACTCTCTAGCTCCATCCACGTTGTTGCAAATGGCAAGATTTCATTCTTTTTTTATGGCTAATATGATTGGTATTTTCTTTATTCCTTGCACGCAGTAACTTCTTTGTAGGAATCAATAAAAACTAAAAATTTGTTTAACATCTCTTACAAAGGACAAAATATACTTACAGTAGTTTGGAATATGAAGTAGCAGCCTAGTATGAGATCTGAACCTGCTATAATTGTTTTTCTGCAGAAGAAAAATTGGAATAATGCTAACCAAACCCATAAACTTTTTTTAAAAATATCATTGAGATGACTAAAATAACAAAAGATGTAATGAAGTATGTATTAGTTGGGGGTTAGGATAGAAAACAGAAACCACTCTAGGTATTTAAAGCAGGAAGATGTTTAATACAGAGAACTAGATGCTTCTGAAGTCAGCCAGTGGACCGAGTTAAAGGGTCTACTTTCATAGATACAGTGTGGAGGCCTGGAAGCTCTAGCCATTACCTCCCATGCTACTGCTAAAATTCTGCCTCAGGGTATCTGGTAACTAAAATTTAGAATGATTGATAGGGATTTTCCAACCATCTCTAAATTCTCAGGTCTCAGGACCTTGCTCATTACTAGCTGAAACAGTAATAGGAAGATCGCTTTCCTTTCTTTTCTGTTTTCAGATCTCTTGGAAATTCACCCAGGTGGCTGCAGGGGAGTTTGTGAAAGTCTAGTTTTAGGAGTTTCAACATTTCCAAAGTATTCTTCACACAGGAAAAAGAAGAATAGAGAATTAAAATTAGTCTTGTTAGGATGGACGCACTGATGACCGTATCAGTGGACTGGGGAGAATTCAGACATGTTCTGGCCATCTTAACAGACATAGGAAACCAAAAGTAATAGTTATTTTAGATGACTGTGATAGAAAGGGACTTGATAGAATGACAGTGATCTCTGAAACAGAACAAAGTGGAGGGAGTAGGGGTTTGGTGAATGAATCCTCGCTGACTAGGAGCTTCAGTTTCCAGCGTAGATAGGAAACTTCTTATTCATTGGAATTGAAAAGGTACAAAATGATAAGGATTCTTGCATTATTCTACAGATTTCCATGATTTCTTGATGTTTCTAGGAATCTCTTGCATGTGGTCTTTAACTCTTAAACTTTTTGGGTTTTTGATGTGAGCATTCACACTGCCCTAATTTTCATAAAAATATCAGTCTCGTGCAGGGAAGGGGATTTGCCATGACCCTGGGAAACTGAAAGCAGAGAGATGTTCAGGGATAGGTGGGAACTGACTCTGCTTTATCTTTTCAGATTAGAATATGCTGAATTAAGTTCAAGAACTAAGAGAACCTAATGTTTAGAAACATTTTTACAGGGAAAACATAACAGTATGGCAAAAATTAGCTGGTTTGGGTTTTTATTGTTGTTGTTGTTGTTTATTTTCAATTTTGGCACAATTCTACCTGCACTTCCCATTAAGAGAGCAAGGGGCTGGTGAAAAGGCTGTGTCTTCTTTGGCTTTATGTTCAGTTATAAGCATGTTTGTGTTTCTGCTAATAACTCATCTCAAGTATACCTTTATCACCTGTATTTTTTCTTCTGTGTTACTGTTTGCGCCTTCCTCTATGGAGACAAACCTTTATTCTACCTTGTGGTTACAAAGAAAAATACCTACTATTCACAGAAAATTCTTGATTTTCAGGTTGTTGCAAGACATGAAGATTTATTAGCACAAGCAACTGGTATTGAGTCTTTGGAAGGTATGTTTACATTAAGTACTACAAATTAGATTGAGCCAGACCAGAGATTGGCAAACTTTTACTGTTAAGGGTCAGATAGTAAATATTGTAGACTTTGCTGGCTATACCATTTTTGTTGTAGCTACTAAACTCTGCTATTTCAGAGTGAAAGCAGCCAGATAATATGTAAATGATTACGGCTGTGTCCCAACAAAACTTTAATAAAACTTTGTTGGCCTCTGAGCTAAACTATCTGGGTTCAAATCCTTGCTTGGCCACATAGTAGATATGTGACTCTGGACAAGTTATTTAACCTTTTCATGCCTTCGTTTTAGGTACAAAGGAGGAGTATTAAAATGTACCTGTATGGTGTTATTTTGAGGGCTAAGTGAATTAGAAAAATGGTTAGAACAATTCCTGGCATGTATTTAGTGCCTCTATAAAATTAACAGAAAACTGTTAATTAATAAAAGCATCAATACCACCAGAGTGAGTAATAGTGGAAGTAGACTTGAATACTTTCCTTATTTTTGGCTTTTTTTGAAACTTTTCTCAATGAAAGTATAGTAGAATAATAAATAATACATTGGGGGCACTTGGGTGGCTCAGTCAGTTAAGCATCTGACTCTTGATTCAGCTCACGTCATGATCTCAAGGTTGTGAGATTGAGCCCCAAGTCAGGCTCCGTGCTCAGTGCAGAGTCTGCTGGAGATTCTTGTTCTCCCTCTCCCCTCACTTGTGCACGAGCGCTCCCTCTTTCTCTCCAATTAAATAAAACCTTAAAAAAAGAATAATACATTGGATATTTATTTTCATGAGTTTTAATATTCTTGATTGGATAAATCTTTTATGAATTTTTCATTCTTTCTTGGTTAAACTACATCTTATACATATGGAATGTTAATAACATGTTTTATATTATCATTTGTGCTGTGATTACTATTATTAATCTTTACACATTAGAAGAAAACTAAGTGATTTTCCCTATGTTGATCAAATTCTTGAGGAGGAAAGATACTGCTTTCTGGGATGCAATATTCCTTAATGCTTCCCCCGGTATTTCTTATGCACTCAAAGGTATTGACTTACTCTCAGCATGTATACTGTTTCTCAGACATCCTGATGAAGAACTTAGTATTCGAGGGAATAATAGTTTGTTTTTTGAATATTTAGGACGGATATCAGACTATGTACTTGGGAAAACTGAGTACTGACCACTTCCTGTTGGAAATGAATTATTTTTAATCTCATAATATTTTATATGTTTCTGGAAGCAGGTAAATAATATCTTGTTTTAATGGTGATTTTTTTTTTTAAACAGATGAGAGGTGATTTTTTTTATTTGTAAAACCCATAAGGATGGCTGGTAGTACATTGTTTCAGAGTGTATTTAGGTGTAGATGAACCATCACAACAGAAATAGTTCTCATTTGTGGTTTTTTAATATGCATTTAGGTCTACAATGTGCTTGTTTTTCCCAAAATGCTTTTCAGTGATTTTAACACTTAAAATATATGGTTAGACTGAGTTAGAATGATTGTCCGTTGGGATGAGTATATGAGGACAAAGACTGTCTTCTCTGAGTTTGTGTGATAATCTAAGCATCTTCTCTGGATTATTTGAATATAAAATGTCAAAGCATGAATTAGTATTCATTTGGCATGATGTGTATTTCTAAGCACTTATGAGAATGTTGAGATGCTGAAAGATAAGTGTGATCTGTGTTTGAAAACTAATTATTATCCCAACTTCTACTTCATCAGCTTTTTTCCCCCAAATAATTGAATTTTGCCAGTAAATAATTTGGTAGTACGTTTATTGAACCTATTTTATTAAAAGTTGCTATTCATTTTCATTCATTTACTTAAATATTAGTTGAGGGGGCCCCTGGGTGCCTCAGTTGTTAAGCATCTGCCTTCGGCATAGGTCATGATCTCAGGGTCCTGGGATCGAGCCTCAAGTCAGGCTCCCTGCTCAGTGGGAGTCTGCTTCTCCCTCTGCCCCTCGTCTCCACTCGTGTTCTCTCTCTCTCTCTCAAATAAATAAAAACTTAAAAAAAAATACTAGTTGAGGATTTGCTAGGTTCTAGACAGTTTTAACAGAGTCCCTGTTCTTATGGGATTTAGAGGTATATTTAATTAACCCTATTTTGTTGAAAAGAGATATCCTCATTCCTTCATTCATTTGTTCATTCATGCAGTAACTAAGAACTTGCTAGGTACCAGGTACTTATGAACAATAGACAGTCACTGTTCTTATGGAACTTATGTTCTAATGCGGGGAAGCAAAGAAAATACACAAGTGGGAAACTTCAGATATTTTTAAGTCCCACAAAGAAAATAAAATGGATGATTTAGTGAAGGAAGGGAAGTCCCTTACTAGCTAGGATATTCAGGGGAGGCCTTTTGGAGAAGATGACATTTGAGCTGAGAACTGAATGGTGAGAAACAGCCACCACATAAAAAGTGGGAGAAGAGTATGGTAAACTGAAAGACCAATAAATGGGAAGGTAGGAATTAGCTTGGGATGTATGAGGGACAGAAAAAAGGACAGTATGAGAGGAATTTAATGAATGAGGGAGACGAATTGTAGATGAGGTTCTTGGAAAAGAATTTTGATTTTTCATTCTAAATTCAGTGGTAAGCCACTGGAGGGTTTTTATTAGGGGTATGATGTATAAGACTAACGCTCTGAAAAATTTTCCCTGATGGCTCTGTAGGAAAACAAGTTTTAGATTTTAAGATTTTTTAAGATTTTAGTCTGAAAAATGGGGTAGATGATGGTATAGGTAACTGAGATGGGTTAGAATGGAGAGGATTATAATTTTGATGGGGGCAGGGGTGGAACAGAAGTTATCTTGGGCATCTTAAATTTGACAAAATAAAGTTCAGGTCTAGAGATTTGTGTGTGTGTGTGTACATAGGCAGACATAAAATCTAGGTAGATATGTGTACATATATGTGGATGTGTGTATATAAAATTGGTATTTTATTGAATAGGTAGTATTTAAAACATTGTGATTGGGTGAAATCCCTAAAAGACATTGTAGATGGGGAAGTGGAACTGACTGAGGATGAAATCTTAGAGTATTCTGGCATGTAGGACTCTAGCAGAGGAGGAGGAGCTACTAATGTAATAGGAAGAAACCCAGGGAGTGTGTTAACTTGGAAGCCCAGAGAAAAAAAAATGTTTTAGGGAGGGAGTGGTTTGACTCTGTTGTGAATTTCAGAGAATTTGAGCAAGATAAAGACAGAACTGACAATAGAATTTGGCACCTTAGGGATTTTTGGTGAACTTGATAAGATCTATTTTGGTGGAGTGTGTATGAAAGTCTATTTGAGAGTAGGTTGTGGAGAGAATAAGATGTAAGGACATGATGATAACAAGTAAGGGCAGTTCATTCCTGGAGGTTTAAGGTCAAGGAACCATAAAATCAGCAGAAAAATGGGAATCTTCCAGTCCCAAGAGGATTCTGTTGGACTGAGCCATACTAAAGCATAATTGAATCTGATAATGTTTATTTGTTCTAATATTACATCATCTAATATATGACAGAGTTCTGTACCTCAGTTTATTTAGAATATTATGTTTTAAAACTACAACTATACAGTTAAATGTGAAAACAGTTTTAAAGAGTGGAGTTCAAAATAACTAAAAGTGTAATATTGAAAAGCTTATTTTCAGGTATATAAAATAGTAAAAATTAAGATCTACCAGAAAATATTTTTACAGTTTCGTAAGAATTTAACCATCATATTGGGTATATAGAGAGTAAAAGTGATACTATCCTTGCTATCCATGTATATTACTTATCTAGTATATAGTTACTTTAACAAATACTCATTGCCATTGGAAGTAGTCTGAGTTAGGCTCAGGTCACACAGTAGTGAATGAAAAATACACTTTCCCTAACCTCCAGGAACTTACAGATTAGTGAGAGAGTAAAACATTAAACAGATATGCAAGCAGATATGTACTTACCTAATGTGATAAGTGCCATGAAGGAAATGTATGCCGTAGAAGAAAATAACAAGAAAATCTAAATTAGTTGGGGGATCTTTTAGTAATTGTTTCTGTTAAGCCAAGGCTTGACGAATAGTGGGGGTTTATCTAGTAGGATCTTGGGGGTAGTTGAGTGTTGGAGAGAAAGTACACCATTTCCAGATGGTGCAAGGTCTTGAAGACCAAGTTGTGCACTTCAGTTTTGACATGGAAGCAAAGGGGAGACTGTGGAAGGGTTTTAGCAGGGAATATTGGGCTATAATTTGCACCTTCAAAGATTTTATTTATTTGCGAGAGTGAGAGAACATAAGCACGGAGAGCGGCAGGCAGAAGGAGAAGCAGGCTCCCCGCTGTGGAAGGATCCTGATGCAGAACTCTATCCCAGGACCCTGGGATCATGACCCAAGCCAAAGGCAGACACTTAACTGACCGAGCCACCCAGGTGTCCCCAGTTTGCACCTTTAGAAAGAGCTTAGGCTTCTTTTGTGACTATAGTACAATACACATGAACATGAAACTTAACCACTTTAAAGTACATAATTTAGTACCATCACATTTACAGTGTTGTGCAACCATTACTATGTGGTTTGAGAACTTTTTCATCACCCAATGTGGAAGACCCTATGCTTCTTATGCAGGCACTCTCCATTTGTCAGACTTGTCTAGTGAAATAAGAATTGGAAGGAGAGACTACTTAAAGGCTTTAAAAATAGTGCAGGTCAAAGATACTGGTTGCTTAAGTTATGATGGTGGCAGAAAAAATTGAAAATTTTCTATATATGGGTATGTGTACATGTATGATTTTTTTCTTTTAATATAATTTTTTTTCCCAATTGGAGCCCTTGTAAATTTGTGAAGTAATGGAAACTATTATGTTTTCCTAGGTGTCCTTCAGATGATGCAGACAAGAATTGGGGCTTTACAGGGAGCTGTTGATAGGTACCGTTGTTCATTTTGTAAATAAGTGGAATGGAAAGAAATTTAACCATTGATATTTTGAAGATGATTTTATTGTTACACTTCTTTATTTTCCTTTAGGATGAAAGCAAAAATTGTGGAACCATATAATAAAATAGTAGCCCGGACTGCACAACTTGCAAGACTTCAGGTAGGTTCTCACTTTTCATTTCTTAATACTTTATTATTCCACTAAGTGGAAAAATTCCAAGAGAATGAATTCTGAGGAAATAAGGGGATATGAGAGTAAAGGGGAAAAATACTAAAGAGCTTTAAAATCAGATATGCAGAGTGTTTTTTGTTTGTTTTGTTTTCATTTTGCTTTGTTTTATTTTTGAGAGGGAGGGAGAGAGAGAATCTTAAGCAGGTTCCACACCCAATGTGGAGCCCGACGGTGTAGGAGGAGCTTGATCTCACCACCCTCAGATTATGACCTGGGCGGAAATCAAGAGTTGGATGCTTAACCAGCTGAGCCACCCAGGCATCCCAAGATATGCAGTTTAAAAGAATACAAATCTAAACTATTCAAGTGAATTATTTTCATTCTTATTATTGTAGTATACAATAATTTACTAACTTATTAAGATTTAAAAATATTTGTTCAATAGAGAACAGGAAGAACCCTAACATTTATGCTATGACCAAATGTAAGGAACCCAAACTTATAACTTGTTCTAATAACTTGTGCATTTTTCTGGAAATTCAGTTTTTGATTAGAATTTAGTGATTTCTATGACCTTTATTTTTCCAAGTATTTTTTCTGTTCCTCCCCTTTCCTTCTGGAACTGGAATTACAAATGTATCAGGCATCTTAAGGATGTCTCACAGATCACTGGATCCTCTGTACATTTTTTTCCACAGTCCTCTTTTCCCTGTGTGTTCTGTTTTGGATAATTTTTATTGCCTTGTTTTCAAGTTCACTTATCATTTTTTCTGTACTGTTTAATCTGCCCCTAATCTTATTCAGTGTATTTTTCATTTCAGACATTTTTGTTTCATCTGTAGAAATTTGATTCAGGTCTTTTCTTACATTCTATTAATCTACTTAACTTTGGACATATAGAATATTATTAAAATAACTATTTTAATATCTTTGCTAATTTACAGAGTGTGCCAGTCATACTATAGTTCAGTATACATTTGCATCACCAAAGAAAGATCCCTCAGGTCCTCTGGCCATTTTCTTACTTCATTTGGGGTGCTGTAACAGAATATTGTAGACTGGGGCGCCTGGGTGGCTCAGTGGGTTAAAGCCTCTGCCTTCGGCTCAGGTCATGATCTCAGGGTCCTGGGATCGAGGCCCGCATCGGGCTCCCTGCTCAGCAGGAACCCTGCTTCCTCCTCTCTCTCTGCCTGCTTCTCAGCTTACTTGTGATCTCTCTCTCTGTCAAATAAATAAAAAATCTTAAAAAAAAATCTTAAAAAAAATTAAAAAAAAAAAAAAAAAAAAGAATATCGTAGACTGGGTGGCTTCTAAAGAGAAAGTTCTTTCTTGCAGTTCCGGAGGCTGGAAGGCTGAATCAGAGTGCCAGCCTGGTCATGTTCTAGTGAAGGTCCTCTTTGGGTTGCAGATAATCATTTTCTTTTCTTTTTTTTTTATTAAGTTTTTAATTTTAATTCCAGTATACTTAACATATAATGTTCCATTAGTTTTAGGAGTCAATGTAGTGATTCAACAACTTTAAATATTATTCAGTGCTCATCATGATTAGATGGTTATTTTCTTGTTGTATGGCAAACAGGGCAGGAGAGATTTCTTGGGTCTCTTTTATAAGGGATCCCATCCATGAGTTGTTCACTTTCATGATCTAATCACCACCCAAAGTCCTCACTTCCTAATATCACATTGGGGGTTAGGATTTCAATCCAATATATATATATATATTTTTATTGTTTCATGTATTTTTTTCTTTCATCATGTTAAGTGTACTCTTCAATACCCATCACCTGTTTCCCTCATCCCCCCACTTCCCTCCCCTCTGGTAGCCATCAGTTTGTTCTCTGTAGTTAGAAGTCTGTTTCTTGGTTTGTCTCTCCTTTTTTCCCCCTCTTTGCTCATTTGTTTTGTGTCTTAAATTTTACATATGAATGAGATCATATAGTATTTGTCTTTCTCTGACTGTCTGATTTCGCTTAACATTATACTCTCTAGCTCCATCCATGTTGTTGCAAAAGGCAAGATTTTAACCTTCCGTCTATTCCAGCTGTCAGTACCTATTCCCACTCCCAGTTCTAGGCAGTAGCTAATCTATTTTCTGTCTCTATTGTTTTGCTTTTTCTGGTCTGGTCATTTTGTATAAATGGAATTGTACAAGATACAATCTTTTGTGTCTGGCTTTGTTCACTTTGCATAATGCCTTTGAGGTATATCCACATTGCAGAATGTTTTCAGTAGTTCATTCTTTTTTTTTTAATTGCTGAATTCTGTTCTATTTTATGGATGTAACACATTTTATTCATTCATTTGCCAGTTGATGGATATTTGGATTGTTTCTAGTTACTGGCTTTTATGAATAATGCTGTTATGAACATTTGCTCACATGTATTTGCATGGACCTTTGTTTTCATTTGTCTTAGGTAGATTTCTTTCTTTTTTAGAGGTTTTATTTGTCAGATAGAGCACAAGAAGGAGGAGTGGCAGGCGTAGGGAGAGACAGGCTCTCCACTGAGCAAGGAGCCTGGTGCAGGACTTGATCCCAGGACCCTGGGATCATGACCTGAGCCAAAGGCAGACACTTAGCTGATTGAGCCACCCAGATGTCCCCTCTTAGGTAGATTTCTAAGAATTGCTGGGTTGTATGGTAAGTTTGTTTAATTTTCTAAGGAACTGCCATATTTTCTAAAGTGCCTGTGATATTTTATATTCCATCAGCAATGTAGGAGGGTTCCAGTGTCCACACATCCTTCACAAGACTTACTGTGCTCTCTTTTTTGATTTATGGGCCTTCTAGTGGGTGTACAGTGGTAGCTCATTAGGATTTTAGCTTATGTTTCCTAAATGGCTTATGATACTGAGTAACGTTTCATGTGCTTTTTAGTCATTAGTGTATCTTCTTTGGTTTACTCAGTCTATTCATATCTTTTAGGTATTTTAAAATTGGGTTATCTTATTGTTTTTTTTAATTGAAGAATAGTTGACATACAATGTTACATTAGCTTCAGGTGTACAACATAGTGATTCAACAGCTCTATACCTTATGCTGTGCTCACCACAAGTGTAGCTACCCTCTGTCACTATGTTACACTATTATCTTATCATTGACTGTATCCTGTATGCTGTACCTTTCATCCCTGTGACTTAATCATTCCATAACTGGAAGGCTGTACTTCCCACTCCCCTTCACTCACCCAGCTCCTGTCTGCTGCCTATCAATGTGTATTGATTCTCTGTATTTATGGGTCTGTTTCTGATTTTTGTTTGTTCTATTTTAGATTCCACATGTAATTGAAATCATACAACATTTGTCTTTCTCTATTTGACTTATTTCACTTAGTGTAATACCCTCTAGGTCTATCAAAATTGTTTCAAATGTCATGATCTCATTTCTTTTTATGGCTGCATAATATTTGTGTGTGTGTGTGTATGTGTGTGTGTGTGTGTGTGTGTACACACCGTGTCTTCTTTATTCATTTATCAGTGGACACTTAGGTTGCTTCCATATCTTGGCTATTGCAGATAATGCTCCAATGAACATGGGGTGCATATATCTTTTTGAATTAGTGTTTTTTGTTTTCTTTGGATACATACCCAGTTAGGAGTATTTTTTTTTAATATTATGCCACAATATATGATTTGCAAATATTTTCTCCCAGTAAATGATTTTTAAATCTTTCTCCCAGGCTATCCTTTGACTTTTAATTTTTAAGTGGTATCTTTTGAAACAGAAAAATTATAAATTTTGATGAAGTCCAAATTATCAAATTTTCTTTTATGGATGTCTAGCACCATTTCTTAAAAACAACTTTTTTTTCCTTGTTGAATTTTTTTGTTACCTTCACAATATTTAATTGACTTTATATATGTGGGATTATTTCTGGACCCTACTCTCCTTGGTTGCTCTAATCTTTTGCCTTTATATTAAGAGTACACTATCTTGATTACTGTAGCTTTGTAGTAAGTCTTCTTTCAGGGAAATGATCTTGAAAAAGGATACTGTTTTAGTACCTTTGCAATTACCTATGAATTTTAGAGTCATTTGGCTAATTTCTACTAAAAATCTGGTTAGGATTTTTTTTTTCCTAGTATCATTTGTATTGTTCAATGTACTATAAATTTCTTACACAATATTTTATAATTCTATTTTTTGTAGGGTAGGAGGTATTATAATTTTTATTTTTTCCCATTCTTTTTATTGAGAATATTGGTGATATTTTTGTCTCACTCCTAGAATACAAAAAGGTAGTTTTAGAATTACAAACTCATATTACAATGAAAAGTAGGATAATTTAAGTTCTTCTTAGAATAAAGTCAGTTTTGTTCAAGGCTAATCTCATAGCTCTCTGCCTGATACTCATCTTGATGAACTTTCTTACTTTGTTTTTTTTAAATTTATTTTTTATTTTTTAGTTTTTAAAATTTAAGTTCAAATAATTAACATATAGTGTATTATTAGTTTCAGCAGTAGAGTTCATTGATTCATCAGTTGTATATAACACCCAGTGCTCATTACATCACATGCCCTCCTTAATGTCCATCACCCAGTTCACCCATTCTCCCTACCCCCCTTCCTCCAGCAACCCTCAGTTTGTTTCCTATGATTAAGAGTCTCTTATGGTTTGTCACCCTCTCTGATTTTGTCTTGTTTTATTTTTCTCTCCCTTGCCCTATGCTCTGTTTTGTTTCTTAAATTTCACATATGAGTGAAATCATATGATAATTGTCTTTCTCTGATTGACTTATTTCACATAGCATAATACTCCCTAGTTCCATCCATGTCATTCAAATGGAAGGATTTCATTTTTTTGATGACTGAGTAATATTTCACTATATATACCACATCTTCTTTATTTATTCATCTGTCAGTGGACATCTGGGACAAGCTGGTTAGGATTTTGACTGGAAATGTGCTGCATCCATAGGTCAGTTTGGGGAGACTTGACATCTTAACAGTATTGAATCTTCTAACTCATGAATATATTATCTCTACATGTATGTAGGTCTTTAATTTCAGTCATATTTTGATTTCAGTTTTGTTAAATTTATCTTTAAATATTTTTGTTACTATACTAAATGGTGTTTTTAAGAAGGTTATATTTTTTCATTGCTATTTTATATAGAATTGGTTTTTGAAAATTGACTCCATAAAGGAAATAATGAAGTTTTTTTTTAAGATTTTATTTATTTGAGAAAGAGCACAAGTGGAGGTAGGGGGAGTGGCAGAGGGAGAGGGAGAAGCAGGCTCCCTGCTGACCAGGGAGCCCGATGTGGGCCTCAATCCCAGGACCCTGGAATCAAGACCTGAGCTGAAGACAGATGCTTAACCAACTGAGCCGCCCAGGTGCCCTGTAGGTTTTATAAATTAAGTTTTCTTTTCATATTGTTATTAGGCATAGTGTGACTTAATGCCGATATTGTTTGCAGGTAAAGAATGTAGATAAGACAATGAGGGATTGATAACAAAGCAGCTCTGATTTTCTTAGTAAGCCATTGGAACATCTCCTGTGAGAGCTGTTGTGTTATCACAGAATATACAAAGATGGGTGAGATAGTACTTGTTTTCAAAAAGTTTAGGTCATGGTTAAAGGAAGTATGATAACTGTACAAAATGACCTAATAATATACTGATTACATAAGTGTGAAAATAAAGAATAAGTATTCATAGGAGAGATAAATTATATGCAATTAGATTGTTTTATGAAGTGTTTAAAGGAGAGAAGCTTAAAGAAGTAGGCTGTTGACAGCTTTGAAATAAATCTTTAATGAATGCAATTGATAAAGGTTTTAAAGGATAGGTAGAATTTGGGTAGGCTAAGATGACAGTAGGGAATTATAAACAGAAGGAAGAATATGACAAAGGCACGAGGTGGAGGCTTGCAGGGCATATCCAGAGAATGGCAATGAAAGTGTGCATTAAAAGGATTAATTCAAGCCATTTCCCCTTGTCCTTCTTACTTATGTATCTGTCAGCTTCCTTCTTCACTAAAGACAGACCTGGCTCAGTCATCTTTACAGTGAAAGTCTTTACATCATAGTTTCTGGCTTTAGTACCCATACTAATCCACCTATCTTTCTGTCCTCACTCTTCTTTGAGTTTCTTAACTCCAGTTATGATCTTCATCTGAACTCTACTTGAACCATCTACTCCCATGACCATACAATTCACCTCTGAAACCCTAAACCCTTATGGTCCATTTTCTTTTTTATACCTCCCCTGATTTTTCCAACTTTCTCAGTACCTTCCCTCAGACCTAGTTTTTTTTTTTTAATAGCTTTATTGAGCTATAATTCACCTAAGTGTACAACTAAATTTTCTCAACTTCCTGTCTCCTCTAACTCTCCAAATTTGGTCTGTAACTATACATTTCTTTGTCTTTCCCAATATTGCTTCTTTCTATCTAAATCTTATTTAAGCTTTTTATTAAGCTATATATAAATTATAGTTACTTTTTTTTGGTTTGAAATTATATCTTTCACTTTTGTAAGTTAGAGCTCTGTCTAGAAAAAAATGTTTTTGTATTCATTTATATCATATTTGTCATCTTTAGTTAGAATTAACATTACCATCTTTTGATTCTTTTTGTGTATTTTCTTGCAGTACTGTGACTTTTCAGTTGCTAAAAGACCTTGAATATTTAGATACAAGCCAAAATCTATTAAGAACCTAACAGAAAAGAAGTGTTTAATGAGTTAGGCTTCTGTGAGTTGGAGGGTGTTGGTTTGGTCTATAACACAGGTTTATATTACACATTGCACTTACATTTGGACTTCAGTGCGAATACTTTTGATAGAATTTTTAATATCTGGGGGCTTTCTTGAATGGAGAACATACATCGTCTATATTTTATTTATTTATTTATCTTTTAAGATTTTAAGTAATCTCTGGACCCAATGTGGGGCTTGAACTTAGAATCCTGAGATCAAGAGTCACGTGCTCTGCTGATTGAGCCAGCCAGGCATCCCTCATCACTTATATTTTAGAAATTTCTAGTTTGTCTTTTAGATTTATTAAACAGTAATTCATTAACATTCAATAATCATTACCTCTTTAAATGTTTGTAGACTATTTATGCAAGTAATAAGTCAAAACTTATAAATTCAAGAAATTCTGTTGCCCCAGACATTTAAAAACTGGATACAAACTTAACCAAATTCTTTTAAACATTTAAACAAAATCATAAATTTGATAGATTTTCTTTTTTTAATTATTTTTTAATTTAAATTTTAGTTAACATACAATGTAATATTAGTTTCTGTAGTAGAATTCAGTGGTTCATCATTACATAAAACACCCAGTGCTCCTCATAAGTGCCCTCCTTAATACCCATCACCAAAATAGCTCATCCCCCACCCAACTCCCTCCATCAGCCCTCTGTTCTCTATTGTTAAGAGACTCTTATGGCTTGTTTCCCTCTCTTTTTTTCTTTTCCCCCTTCCCATTTGTTCATCTGTTTCCTTTCTTCCACATTTGAGTGAGATCATGTGGATTTGTTTTTCTCTGACTGACTTATTTCACTTAGCATAATATGCTCTAACTCCATCCATATCTTTGCAAATGTCAAGAATTCATTCTTTTTGATGGCTGAGTAGTATTCCAGTGTGTGTGTGTGTGTGTGTGTGTGTGTGTGTGTGTGTGTGTGTGTACATACGTACGTACGTGTATACACACACACATACCCCACGTCGTGTTTATGCATTCATCAGTCGATAGACATTTAGGGCCCTCTCCATTGTTTGGCTGTTGTTGATAATGCTGCTATAAACATTGGAGTGCACGGATCCCTTTCAATTTGTATCCTTTGGTTAAATGCCTAGTAGTACAATTGCTGGATCGTAGGATAGTTCTATTTTTTAACATTTTGAGGAATCTCTATACTGTTCTTCACAGTGGCTGTACCAGTTTACATTCCCACCAACAATGCAAGAGGGTTCCTCTTTTTTTGCCTCCTTGCCAACACCTGTTATTTCTTGTGTTGTTAATTTTAGCCATTCTGACAGGTGTGAGATAGTATCTCATCATGGTTTTGATTTATATTTCCCTGATGATGAGTGAAGTTATATGTCTGTTATGTGTCTGTTCACATGTGTCTGTTAGTCATCTGGATGTCTTTTTTGGAAAAGTGTCTATTTGTGTCTTATGCCCATTTCTTAACTGGGTTACGTGTTTTTTGGGTATTGGGTTTGATAAGTTCTTTGTAGATTTTGGTTACTAACTCTTTATCTGATACGTTGTTTACAAATATCTTTTCCCATCCCACAGGCTGCCTTTTAGTTTTGTTGCTTGTTTCTTCGCTGTGCAGAAGCTTTTCAGCTTGATAAAGTCCCAATAGTTCATTTTTGCTTTTCTTTCCCTTGCCTGTGGTGATGTGTCTAGTAAGAAGTTGCTATGGCTGAGGTCAGAGAGGTTTCTGCCAGTGTTTTCCTCTAGGATTTTCATAGTTTTCTGTCTCACATTAAAGTTTTTATCCATTTTGAATTTATTTTTGTGTATGGTGTAAGGAAGTGGTCCAGTTTCATCCTTGTGCATGTTGCTGTCCAGTTTTCCCAACACCATTTGTTAAAGAGAGTGTCTTTTTTTCCATTAGATATTCTTTCCTGCTTTATTGAAGATTAGTTGACCATACAGTTGTGGGTCCACTTCTGGGTTCTCTATTCTGTTCCACTGATCTATGTGTCTGTTTTTGTGTTATGAAAAAAAATGAAGAGGACATAAGGAAATGGAAAAGCATTCCATGCTCATGGATTGGAAGAACAAACATTGTTAAAATGTCTATACTATCCAAAGCAATCAACACATTTAATGCAATCTCTATCAAAATACCACCAGCATCTTTCAGAGAGGTAGAACAAACAATCCTAAAACTTGTGTGGAACCACAAAAGACCCCAAATAGCCAAAGCCATTCTGAAAAAGAAAAACAAAATTGGAGGCATCACAATTCTGGATTTCAAGCTCTATTACAAAACTGTAGTTATCAAGACAGTTCATATAGTTTCTTAAATGCTTTAAACATCTTCAAGAGCAGATTGCAAAACATATACTGTAGTGATTACATTCAGACCAAGTCTGGTAACAGAAGTACAGATACTGTCAATTTGGTTTTGTTGGAATATGTATCTTCTTTATCTTATTCCAGTTTTTAATTCTTTATTTTCTTTATTACTATTTTTTCCTTCAGGGTTATAACAGTCTTATAGTATCCAAACAAAAACAATTCTATCTCCCGTCAGCAAAGTTCTTCAGTTAATTTATTTTTGCTTGTGGCATGGTACCTGGTTTAATAGTCTGATTTAATCCCGAGTAACTGCTTATTAGCCTGCTGCCCTTTTCATAATTAAGTTTTACTTGTTACATCATATGATATTTATTCTGTGCATTTTGTTTAGATTGTACATTTTTGAAACTTGGTATATTCAGAAATATTTTTAGTTTTGGGTATTAGTTGTGTCTCATTGCTTGTCTCATCGTTATGTAGATTGTTGAAAAAACAAAAAAATGTGTTTTGACATAATAGATTCATCTGAAGGAGTTATCTATACAGGAATTGGCAAACATTTTTTTGTAAGTGGCTGTCTAGTAAATATTTTAGGTTCTTGGTCTACCATATCTCTGTTGCAACTATTCAACTGTATTAGAGTTGAATTAGCTGTGTTTCAATAGAATTTTATTTACAAAATGAGGTAGAATATTATTTTTGGCTGTCATTTGCTAATTCTTGTTCTGTTAGTGTAGATCTGTTTTCTTTGGGACATTCAGTTAATAAGTTTTGAATGTAGTGCTGGACTTACTTTTTAATTGTATGTTGTGTTTGACTCCCGGATGGACTCCTCTTCTAGTATATATGAGATCATCAGAGATTGGTGTTGATTGATACAAGACTCCCAGTTTTTCCTGTTGTTATGTATAACTGCCAGTATCTGTTTTGAATAGTACTGCTTTTTTCTGGAGTCATGTGGTTCAAAGTGATTCTTGTTTATTTCTCTATGCTTAAGTTTTTTTCTTTGTTTTTTAAACCAATATGCACTCAAAAGAAGAAATACTGATATGTCTGTATTAACAGTTATTAAATCAATGAAAAATTATACTGTTCTGCTTATCTTCCTATGACCATTTTTGTTTACTTCAGATTATTCTTTTCTCTTTTGAGTATCAATTTGTTCTTATGGTCTTTCATAGACTCAACCTCTTCCAATTAATGTTATGTTTTATTTTTAGTTTTTTTATTAAAGATTTATCTATTTATTAAAGATTTTATTTGTTTATTTGACAGAGAGGGGGAGACAGCACAAGCAGGAGAGCAGCAGGAAGAGGGAGAAGCAGGGTCCTTGCGGAGCAGGGAATCTGATGCACGGCTCAATTCCAGGACCCTGGGATCATGACCTGAGCCAAAAGCAGATGCTTAACCAACTGAGCCACCCAAGTGCCCCTACTTATTTTATTTTAGAGAGAACATGCCCATGAGTGGGAGGGAGGGACAGAGGGAGATGGAATCCTCAAGCAGAGTCCTGCCCAGCATAGAGCCCCATATGGGGCTTAATCCTAGGATCCTGAGATCATGACCTGAGTTGAAATTGAGAGTTTTTGCTTAACCTGCTGAGCCATCCAGGTGCCCCATCTTCCAGTTAGTTTTAGTTACTGGACTCCTGTTGATGCTCTAGCTATCAGTTTGATCATTTGGAATCCTTTCAAACTGGCTTTGTTTGTTCAGTGAGCCACTGCCATTTTTGAAAGTATCTTTGTTATCTGGGGCTAGTGGAATATTCTAGACCCATTTTGATGCTTTCTGTTGGAAGAAATAGGATTAATTAACTGCTAGACATCCTGATTTCTTTTAGTGAATAATAATACTATAAACCAAAATTTGAATGTAGGAGGATTGATAGAATTGATGCTGTGAGCAACTTTTTTGTGATGAACATAGCAGAAGTTATTTTTTTTAATGCTCATTCACATTGATTTTTTTGGATTACCTTGAAGAGTTCACCATCTTAATCATTTTTAAGTACACTGCTAAGTATATGAACATTGTTGTGTAACAGATCTCCAGAACTTTTTCCTCCTGTAAAATGGAAACTCTAAATGTCTTAAATATGAATTTCTCTCTCTCACTCCTGTCTTCCCTCTTAGAGCCTACCTTTCTACTTTCTGATTATATGATTTTGACTGGTGTAGCTGTTTATATGAGCAGAACATACAGTATTTGTCCTTTTGGCTTACTTCATTTAACATAATACCCTTGAGGTTCATCTGTGTTTTAGCATGTGACCGCATTTCCTTCTTTAAGAGTGTATAACATTCCTTTGTATGTATAGACCATATTTTCTGCATTAATCCATTGAGGGATGTTAGGGTTGCTTCCACCTCTTGGCTATTATGAAGAATGCTGCAGTGAACATGGATGTGCAAGTATCTCTTCAGATCCATTTTGCTTTGAATTGTTTTGGAGAGATACCCAGACCATATGGTAATTCTATTTGTAATTTCTTGTGGATCCTCCATCCTGTTTTCAGTAGTGGCTGTACCAGTGTGTGTCCCCACCAGTAGTGCCCGAGTTCTCCAGCTTTTCTGCATCTTTGTCAGCACTTGGTATTTTCTGTTCTCTTGGTACTGGCCACACTAATGGGTGTGAAGAGGTATCTCATAATGGTTTTGACTTGTATTTCTACTACAATGAGTGATTTGGAGCATCTTTTCATATGCTTGTTGGCCTAGGTATATCCTAGGAATGGGATTGCTAAGGTGATTGGGTTTCTGATCTTTAGCTTTAATATGTAATGCTAAACCATTTTTCCTAAGAGGTATGTCATGCATACCAGCAATATATGAGTTGGCTTTAGTTTGTATCATTGCCAACATTTAGGATTATTTTTTGCCAATATTTTGGGTGTGTGAGGGCTTCGGTTTTGTTTTTCAGGGAACTGATTAGTAAAGAGACTGAATACCTGAGATAAGTCCTCTATTGTGTGTTTCAAATATCCTTTTGTGCTTGTTTTTTCTCTTTCTTTATGATATCTAGATGGACAGAAGTGAAATTTACCATTTTTTCTTTTAGGGTTGGTGTTTTGTTTTATTTTTATTTTGTTTTTTTGTCTTGTTTAAGAGAACTTTCTCTACCCTGAGCTCATGAAGATATTCTGTATTATCCTATATCATATGTTTTGGTCTATAATATACCTGAAATTGTTTCTAAGTTTACTAACCTATTTTTGTAAAGTGTCTTATCTGCTGTTACTTCCATCCTGTATGTTTTTGATTTTACATAATTTTCCTAATATTTTGTCTTTTTCTATCTTTCCTTTCTAATAATACACTTCTTGAACATATAGAATATATTTATAATAGATATTTTAGTATTTCAGTCTTCATTATTTCTGGGTCTGTTTTTGTTGATTGACCTTTCTTCTTGTTATGGGCTTTATTTTTTCAATTATTCATATGCCTGATAAGTGAGGACTGGTTTTAATTCTTTGTTAGTGCAGGTCCAGGGCAGCCTTTAGTCTAGGGATAATTTATAGTTTAGTCCTAAATGTTTACTGCTAGGTCTTTATACTGTGAGCTTTGTGATTTGTTTCAGTAATTCTTTCCCCGCATTTTCTCTAACACACGTACAGATTGGTACTTCCTCTCTGTCTAGTTCTCTGTCCATAAACTAGCTTTTTGGGTTCTTCTGAAGTCCGATCTCTTTCCACGCTGTGGAGAGACTGTCATTTCCCTTTGCTGGCACCTGGAAATTGTCTCCTAGCAGTATACTAGGATAGTTAAGTTCATTTTCTTTCTTTACTTTTTTTTTAAAGATTTTATTTTTAAGTAATCTCTACACCCAGTGTGGGACTCAAACCCACAACCCTAAGATCAAGAGTTGCATGCTGTGCTAACTGAGCCAGCCAGGTGCCCCAAGTTCATTTTCTTCATTTTCTTTCTTCCAGGGATTACAGTCCTGTGCTATGGTTGTTCAGTGTCTGAAAATGATTTCATGTACTTTGTGCAGTTTTCTAGTTGTTAAAGATGGGAGTGTAAATCCAGCCCATCATTCCTTCATGTTATAAGTAAAAGTTGGTCTCAGTTTTAAAAAAAATGAAGTTGTAAATCACATGCTATAAAATTCACCACTTTAAAATGTACTTTTAAGTGTAAAGTGAGTGTTTTTTACTATGTTCACAAGGTTGTGCAACTAGCACATCTAATGTCAAAACATTTTCATTACCCCAAAAAGAAGCTTTATGTCACTCCCCTTTATCCATTCCCCCTCTCTAATCTGCTGTTTGTCCCCATGGCATTGCCTGTTTTGGATATTCCATATGCATGGATCATACATTATGTGGTATTTTTTTCTGGCTTCTTTCACTTGGCATAATGCTTTCAAGGTTTGTCCTTGTTGTAGTATGTTTTGGTACTTCATTTCTTTTTAAGAATAAATAATATATGGATATACCACATTTTTGTTTATCCATCCAATTTGTTTTCCCATCACTTTATGGACATTTGGGTTATTTCTACTTTTTGACTATGATGGGTAAGAACTGTTATGAATATTTTTTGTAGGGGCACCTGGGTGGCTCAGTGGGTTAAGCGTCTGCCTTCGGCTCAGATCGTGATCTCAGGGTCCTGGGATTGAGCCCTGCGTTGGGCTCTCTGCTTAGCAAGGAGCCTGCTTCCCCCTCCCTCTCCACCTGCTTCTCTGCCTATTTGTGATCTCTCTCTCTCTCTGTTAAATAAATAAAATCTTAAAAAAATATACTTTTGTATAAGTTTCTGTGTGGACATATTGTTTTCAATTATCTTGGTGTTTACTTGAGAACATGCAAAGTCGTATGCTACTTGTTTAATATTTTGATGCATCAAATTAATATGCATACAACCTTAAACTTAGAGAACATTATATGTCAACTATTTCTCAATCTCTGGAAAAAGAAACTTTTTGAGGAATGCCAAACTGTTTTCCAAAGCTGTACCGTTTTTCCATTCCTACTGGCAATGTATGAAAGTTTCATTTTCTTTATTTCTTACAACACTCCTTTGCCCTCTTATTGGTATAAAGTAGTACCTTGGGATTGTTTTCTTTTTAATTTTTTTTTTAAGATTTTATTTATTTGTTTGACAGAGAGAGAGAGAGATTACAAGTAGGCAGAGAGGCAGGCAGAGAGACAGGGAGAGGAGGAAGCAGGCTTCCTGCTGAGCAGAGAGCCCGATGCGGGCCTCGATCCCAGGACGCTGAGATCATGACCTGAGCCAAAAGCAGAGGCTTTAACCCACTGAGCCACCCAGGCGCCCTTTTTAAATTTTTTTTTTAAAGATTTTCTTTATTTATTTGACAGAGAGAGAGATCACAAGTAGGCAGAGCGGTAGGCAGGGAGAGGGGAGGAAGCAGGCTCCCTGCTAAGCAGAGAGCCCGATGTGGGGCTCGATCCCAGGACCCTGAGATCATGATCTGAGCTGAAGGCAGAGGCTTAACTACTGAGCCACCCAGGTGCCCCTCTTTTTAATTTTTAAAATTTATTTTTTTAAAGATTTTGTTCATTTGAGAGAGAGAAAGAGAGAGCATGAGCAGGTGGGGGACTGGGGGGAGGAGCAGAAAGAGAGGGAGAAGCGGACTTCCCGCTGAGCAGGGAGCCCAGTGCAGGGCTTGATTCCAGGACTCTGGGATCATGACCTGAGTTGAAGGCAGTCTTAGTTGACTGATCCACCCAGGCACCCCCTTCATGGTTGTTTTAGTTTGAATTTCCCTAATGACTAAACATTTGAGCATCTTTTATTGTACCTATTGGCCATTTTTAAAAATCATTTAATTTTTTTTACAGTGTGTTATTAGTTTCAGGTATACAATACAGTGATTCAGCAATTCCATGTATCACTAGGTATTCATCACAATAAGTGTACTCCTTAATTCCTATCATCTATTTAGCCCATACCCCACCCACTTTCCCTCTGGTAACCGTCAGTGTTGGTGGGAATACAAACTGGTGCTGCCACTGTGGAAAACAGTATGGAGGTTCCTCAAGAAGTTAAAAACAGAATTAACCCTATCATCCAGCAGTTGCACTACTGGGTATTAACCCAAAGAATACAAAAACACTAATTCAGAGGGATACTTGTACTCCTATGTTTACAGCAGCATTATTTATGATAGATAGGATATGGAAGCAACCCAAGTGCCCATCAGTCGATGAATGGATAAAGAAGATGTGGTATATATACCATGATAGATTATTATTCAGCCACAAAAAGAATGAACTCTTACCATTTGTAACAATATAGATGGAGCTAGAGAATATAATGCTAAGCGAAGTTAATCAGAGAAAGACAAATACCATATGATTTCATTCATATGTGGAATTCAAGAAACAAAAGAGCAAAGGGAAAAGGAGAGAGAGAGACAAACCAAGAAACAGACTGTTAATTATAGTACCTGTTAGCCATTTGTTCTTCTCTTATTCAAATGTTTTGCTCATTTTAAAAGTTGGTTTTTGACTTATTTCCTTCCTTCCTTTTTTGTTTATTATTTTCTATACTTGGAAAGATATCATTCCATTATGTTCTGCCTTCTATTTTAGTTGTTGAAAAGCTTTTATTCTGACATGGACTTTTGAAGTAATCTGTAGTTTTCTTCTGGCTTCTTTTAGGATTTTCTCTGCTTTTTGATTCCCTTCAGTTTCAGAATGTGGTTCCTTTTTATTCATCTCAAGTGTCATTAGTTTTTCTTTTTCCATCTGTGAGTTTATTTCTTTCATCATTTGTAAGCCATGATTTCTTCAAATATACATCATTCTCTCTCTCCTTTATCTTTAGAATGATAAATGTGTGCTCAACTTTCTTTGTCATCCAAGCCATTTACTCATGTTTCCTTAATCTATGTGTTTTTTTTTTTCCTGGACTTTTTTCTGATTGTGTTTTCATTTCATTCTTTCTTTAGCCTATTATAGCCTGTGATTAAACTGATCTGTTATTATTTTGCTAAATTTTGGTGAAACTTATTTTATTTTTAGAAGTTCAGTTTTTATGTTCCTGAAATGCTGTATGACCTGTTCTGTTTCTTGTGTTCTGACTTTACTTCTTTTTATATATTCTGCTGAGGTTTTCTGTTACCTGACTCTGGAAGGTACAGTATTTGTCATGTTTGTGGGTATGTTTATTTTTGTAGTATGTTTGCCTGTTTTGTTTAATGGAGTTCAGTTTCTTTGGATGCCTGATTATCTTTTGCTGTGTGCTAGACATTTTTTTTTAAAAACTAATATTTAGAATATCTGAGTCTTTCAGAGAAGATTGGTTTTGTTTCTGCGTAACATCAGAAATCACTATCAGTCCAAGAACAACATTAAATTTAATCATTTTTAACTGTCTACTCCACTTGGCCTCTGATCTTGGCTGTCAAGATGTAAGTTGTAGTTTTCCAAGATTAGCAAGTGTTCTCAGATTACAAGTAGATTTGCTTCTTTTCTTTCTGGATTCTCCAGTGCTTCACTTTTAGCTTGGTATTTCTATATGTTTTATCCTTTCTTTGATGCTTTTTGGACATTTTTACATGTCATACAACATTTTTAGTTGTTTTCAGTGGTAAGGTACTAATCTAGTCTGCCATACTGAAAATAGAAAACTCACATCTTATCTTTTTTACAAAACAAACATCAGATTATTTTATTCTCCTGATAAAATTATTCATTAGTTTCTTAACAAGAAAGAGATTGAAGGGTCAAGTCCTCAATATAGCGTGTAAGCCCCTTCATGATCTAGCTTCTGCTTGCCTTTATCAACTTTGCCTTTTGCTAGAAATTCTCACATTCATTTCTTCACACATTTTCTTTTTTTGTCTGACTTAGAATGTTCTTGTCATTCAACAGATTCTAACTGATGTGTCAATTCTTTTGTGAGGGCCTCTCCTGCCCTTCTTTCTGGCAAAGCAGAGTATTTCATTTTTTGGCTCCTTTAGAACCCAGTAGATACTTCCATTATAGTACTTTCTGCATAACTTTTACCTTCTTTATACTCTCTTATAAGACTGAGGTCCTTAAGGGCTGTGATCATATATTGTTAATATTTGAATCTCTAGCCTTAGCATAGCATTATAATACCAGACAGCTAAATGTTTAAGAAATTAGTAAAATGATCTTTCCCTTAGTCTGTGCCCAGTTTTAATATTCTTTCTAAATATGTAGTATATGTTTCTGAACAAAACATACATGGTATACTAAAAAAATTTTTTTAAATGTACTTCTCCCATCCAAGTACTAACCAGGCCCGACCCTGGTTAGCTTCTGAGATCGGACGAGATCAGGCGCCTTCAGGGTGGTATGGCCGTAGACTTAAATGTACTGCTATATCTCTCCTATAACAACTTGAGAAATACAGCATGTGAGAAGAGTTTGGATATCTTAGTCTTTTTCAGGTAGAGAAGAGATACTTTCAGGTTATTTCAGGGATTAGTTACTTTAAGAGCATGTGGAGCAGCGAGGATACATGGGAACCTGTCCTCAGAGCCAAAGAGGAATCCTGAAACAGTGCGACACACGTGTAAAGTAAGACATTGCTTGTCCTGTAATAGCATACCAACATTTACGCTTCTCTGTGACTCAGGCTCTGTGTGTTTGCATCGCTATTTGCTACTTTTTCTTTCTGCCACAGTGGGTTAACTCTGTGCTCCTTTTCACTTGCTCATTGTTTCTTCTCACTCTTGCTGCTTTTGTTTCAAGGTTTCTGCTTATTGCCCCTTCCCTGCCAGTAACAATTTTAGGCAGTTCTTGTACAAGACAATGCCATAGGCCACTGGTGACAGACTTGGTATGATTTCTTTTGACCTAGCATTGTTTCCCCAATCTAATCAGTTGTGGCTAAGGTCTTAAGGTCCTCTATGACCTGAAGCTTGGTGAACCATATGGAATGATCTACCCAAGCTACTTTCCTGAGGAGTATGTGCACTGCAAGTACCCAGAACATTGTAAGAGTTCTCTCCTGCGAGTTAATGTTTTACTTTTATGTAAAAATACATGTTAAAACAATACCTCCTCATGGTTAAGTTGGGATTTAAATGTTGCTTTTTTAGGATAATGTTCTCATTTTGTTTTCAAAATCATGGCATTATATTCAGGGGAATTCTTTTTCTTATCAAAGAATAAACTTATGAGAGAAGAAATAACATGTAAGGATGGTAGATTTATGTTTAATTTTTATTTATTTATTTATTTATTTATTTATTTAATAGAGATCACAAGTAAGCAGAGAGGCAGGCAGAGAGAGAGGGTGAAGCAGGCTCCCCGCTGAGCAGGGAGCCCGATGCTGGGCTCGATCCCAGGACCCTGGGATCAGGACCTGAGCTGAAGGCAGAGGCTTTAACCCACTGAGCCACCCAGGCACCCTGATTTATATTTAATTTTAGACAGTGAATTAAAATTTGAGTTTTCAAGTAAAATTTTAATTTTAGTTCACTTCTTTGCTTTCAGCTCCAGATCTTAAACCTGTCAGAATCATGCATTTCTTTTTTTCCCCTTTATTCAATACACTCCTCTGACAATAAGTTTTAAGAATGTATTTATTTTTGCCTCTTAGCTAACTGGTAGCAATAAGGGAAATTTCATGTTTATGCAGGATTTTTTAATGAATGAAAATTTCAAGTATTCTGAATCATTTGACTTTTACAATAATGTTTAGAAGTTGCATATCTCATCATTTTATGGATAAGTAACCCGAGGTTCTGAAAGTTACTTGCTGGAGTTCTTAAAGCCAGTATGCAGCAGTGTTATGACTGTGAAATGAGATTTCCTTCTCTAAATTTAATGTTCTTTGCTTTTGAGTCTCTGAAATATATAAAAATGGTAGACCATATAGTTCCTGTTTTCTGAAAGCTTGCTGTAAGTTTAAAAAAAAAAATTTAGGAACAAGTCCATCTTTGTAAGTACCAATGAAGTACACTGGTCTAGGACTTCTGAGGCCTGACTGCTATTCTTCATCACTCTAGCTGCATGGTAGTGAAGGAACTTGAGTATCTTCCCGCCCCGCCCCCAGCTTTACTGAGACCTAACTGACATATAACATTGTGTAAGTTTAAAGTGTAGAACATGATGTTGATTTGATATGTGTATATATTGTGAGATGATTACCACGATAAGGTTAGTTAACTCATCCTTCACCACACCAAATTACCATCTTGTGCCCGTGGTGGTGGTGGTATATTTTTTTACAATGAAAGTTTGGAGCGAATCTGTGAATTCCCTTCCAGCTTTAAAATACTATGACTATGTGAAGCTGTGATCTTTTCTTTCTTTCTTTTTTTTTTTTTTAAGATTTTATTTATTTATCTGACACAGAGAGATCAGAAGTAGGCAGAGAGGCAGGCAGAGAGAGAGGAGGAAGCAGGCTCTTCGGTGAGCAGAGAGCCCGATGCAGGGCTCAATTCCAGGACCTTGAGATCATGACCTGAGCCAAAGGCAGAGGCTTAACCCACTGAGCCACCCAGGCGCCTCTGTGATCTTTTCTTTTATGAATGTTTTTGTTTTTATGGTTACACAGCATGAGAGGTCAGAATTGTTTAAACACTTATTATTTTTATTATTGTTATTAAATATTTGCCCTAATTTTCTACACCCTTATTTTAAAAAAATACCATACTAGAGGAACAACTAAGTTGAGTAACTTTGGCCAAATTATTATGATGGAAGGAAGAGAGGAAGAGACAATAAAAAGAAAGAAATATGCCTATGGACATTTTGGTATCTTTATTTCCAGTATTTAAATTTTTCTTGGATTGACTCCTATGCAGGCTTACTTTAGGAAGGAAATTCATCTTAGAAATATGCTGCCTTTGAAACTATTTTGAAGTCTAGGGGCTCTTTGGAAGCTTACTATGTTTTAACCATTTTTATTCTGTTCACTTTGTCTAGTCATTTCTGTTTTGAACATTGGGGAAATTTTAATGTTCCTGTTTAATCTTTTTATTCTTTGAGCTCCTAATTCATTTAAATGCATGTGGTACAAGAAAGCAAGAAAGAAAGAGCTACGAAGTTGTTTTTGCCTTGAACATAAAATCACTATGATTGTTCTCTCAATTAGAAGAAAGTACTTTTACATTTAATTCTTTTTGCTTTTTATCCCCATTTCACTCTCTTTCCAGAAGTCTTTTCTTTCTCCAAGCAGAGGCTTCTGACTTCATCTATATACATGAATACATGAATTGAATTTAATTATCACCCTAAGAATCATCTATCTTAGCTCATTTTAGTAACATTGTTTGCTTATGAACTGCCTCAGAGTTTTTCAGAAAGAAATTCTGAAGAGCTTATTATCTCTTACATAGAGCATTTAAATTTTTTTAAATTAAAATTATATAAGAAAATGAGTTTTTTAACTTTCAGTATAACAGCTTTGTTGAGATATAATCCCATACCTATTATATAACATTTTTATCTTTTCAAATTATTTTTTTAACTTTTTATCATCTTAATTTTTATTTTTAAAGTCATACACATATATTAGCTTTTAACTGGAAAGTTTTTAATGTAATTTTTTAACTTTGAAATCATATTAAGTAAGAAAGTTTGAGAAAATGTTTGAATAAAGAAGGAAGAAATCATCCTTAAAACATTTTCTCTTTTCTTTGTGTTTATGTTTTATGGGTATGTGGTTTTCATCATATATTTTAGGATCCCTTTTTAGTTTTCAGTTAATGCGATGTCAAATAATTTTATCTACTTTATTGTAGATAGAATTGGAGTGATGGAATTATTTTACTGGCTGTATAATTATCCACCAAACAAGTGAATATGCCAGGAAGGAAGGAAGGAAGGAAGGGAAGATAACCACAACATAAAATGCCAGTGTTCCCAAATATTGTAAAAACAGAGAGAGTAACTACGGGGTAGCAAAACCAAAGAACCTGTTCTGTGGAAGTGATCTTGTGTGAGTAGCATCGCCACTTTTGTTCTGCTTTGGGAAAGCATGTCTGTGTAAGCAGTCCAACTACCTTGAGACCACCATGCTGTGAGGAAGCCCCAGCTAACCATGTGGAGATGATAGGTGCAGAAGCACTGAGGCACCAGACACTGGAGTGAAGCGTTCTGGTACTGTCCAGACTAGCTGTATTATTAGCCGGGTGCAGCAGAGTGACAGCACGTGGGGCATTTGAACCCTGCCAAAATTACCCACAGAATTGTGAGACCTAACAAATCATTTTCGACCACTTAGTTTTGGGTTGGTTTTTTTTTTTTTTCTCTGCAACAGTAGGTAATTGGTAGACCTGCCAAACTGATTTTCAAGTATAGAGGCAGCCATCCACAAACAAGAATACAGGGATGATTGTTCCTATGAATCTTTCCTTGGGAATCTGATAGTGTACTTGAGAAAGATTAGAAAAACATTAAAGTAAGACTGGTGTTGAGCATTAGAGCTGAGATTAAATGAAGAATATAAAGGGGGGTATAATATGTAATGGCTGTATGTTCTGACAAATAAAACTCAACTGTAAAAAAAATGTAGGGAGAACATGTGCAAAACAGTGTTTTAAAAACTATCTTCAGCTGTCATATTTGTGTTTGTAGTGTGGCTTTTGTATTGAGATAATGTTTTCTGTGTGTTGTGCAGCAAAGCAAGTGGATAATTTTAAATTTTTCTACTTCTGTTATTTCTCGTGTCTCAGCCAGAAGTCTCTGCAGAAAAAATAATGTACAGATGTAAGTTAGAAGAATAAGTAACTCCTGATTTTTAATTGGAAATATCAGTATGAGCTCCTGAGGTATTTTAATTTTATCTTAATCTATACATCACATATGTATATATTTTTATACATATGTATATGTATAATCTGAGAATGTTTTATGTATATTATGGAATAAAGCAAATGAATATTTATGCGATAATTTGATTCTGACATTTCCTAGCTATGTCTGCTGAAAAGTCACAGAAATGAGCAAACCTGGTTCCCAGCATGTGTTCTTGAAATGCTGCTGACTTCTAAAAGAAACTAGGGCTTCTTTAAAAAACCTTTGATTCCAGGTGTGGGGCATGAAATGTATAAAATGATCCTGGAGTTTGTTTGTTTATTTTAGATTATTATTATTATTTGCCCCAGAGGTACAGGTCTGTGAATCATCAGGCTTACACCTTTCACAGCACTCACCATAGCACAAACCCCCCCAATGTCCATAACCCATCCACCCTATCCCTACCCTCCCACCTCCCAGTAACCTTCAGTTTGTTCTGTGAGATTAAGAGTCTCTTATGGTTTGTCTCCTTCCCGATCCCATCTTGTTCCTGGAGTATTTTTATACTATGTATCAAGGAAGCTATCAGCCACTATTACTAGAGTCAAGACAAAAGAATTGAGGAGCCAACTTGAAGAGCCTCTGGGGTGACCAACAATCTTGGTTTTAGCACTGGAAGTCCTGGGTCCTGGGAGACCTCTTCCTCAGGCATTTGGTACAATTGATTACCCTCAGAGGCTCTCACTGGCCACAAAGGGACAAGGCGAGCATCTGCAAGGATAAGAGCAACAGTGGTGAGGCATCCTTTACTTATTATGTTTAAATTTCTGAGTTCATACTGACAGCCCAAACAAAGCAAAACCCATTAATTATTCACCTTCAGTAGTTATCAGGAAAGCTGTCTTTAACTTTGAGATCTGATGAAGTGAGGGAAAGAATCAAATATATATTTTTACTTTTCTATATGAACAGTACCACCAGGTAAACAAATAGTAGGTGAGGTAAAGTTTCTTTTTATAGAGAAATTTTATATGCTAGCAAATAAAGAAAAAATGATAGAATTGGAGTAATCTCTATATTTTAATGGATTTTGACTCAGTGATTGCTGATGACACAGAAAGAGAAAATCACACATGTGCTGCACATGCACCACTACCTAAGGAAAATATCCAAAATATTAAGCCCGAGTCTGACAAGGCTGCCTTCGTCTAACTGCCAACATATAGGAGACATGACAGAGGAACATGTTCAGCTGCACTGTGGGAATGCACTCCATGAAACCCAGTCTGTGGGAAACCATATAGGACAGATGGTCGAGTATACTTAGCAGATTGCAAAGAAAAAGTAAGAGATGGTGAGGGAACCTATATGGATTAAAAAAAAAAAAGGCAAGTTTAAACTATAGCATATACATTTCAGTAATAAAACCATAAATAGAAGTAAGGAAGTGATTACCACAAAAACCAGAGTAGTGGTGTTTTTGGCTGGGATGGAATAGCTTGGATAGGGTACATACATGGAGGGCTTCTGTAGTCACTGGCATGGTTCTGTCTTCTGATCTGCATGGTGGTTCCAAGTTCAGTTAGCTGTAATGTTTGTGTGTGGTTTTCTGTGGTTGTAATGTCTGTATCTATTTCAAAGACTATTTTTAAGAGCAGTTTTCAGTTCACAGCAAAAGTAAGAGGAAGATGGTGGTGTCTCCTATATCCCCTGTCCCCACACATGCATGGCCTTCCCCTTAACCACCATCTCCCCCCAACCCCTCAGAATGGTACATGTTATAATCGATGAACTTATATTGACACATCATTATCTCCCAAAGTCCATAGTTGACATCAGGCTTCACTCTTGGTGTACATTCAGTCAGTGGTTTGGGACAAATGTATGGTGACATATGTCCATCATTATAGTGTTATACAGAGTATTTTCAGTGCCCTAAAAGTCCTCTGTACTCTGGTTATTCGTTCCTCCAAACTTTGGCAGCCACTGTCTTTTTCCTTTCTCCGTAGTTTTGCCTTTTCCAGAAATGTTAGATAGTTGGAATCATAAAATATACAGCCTTTTCAGATTAACTTCTTTCACTTGGTAACATGCATTTAAGGTTCCTCTGTGCCTTTTCCTGGCTTGATATCTAATTTCTTTTTGGTGCTGAATGATGTTTGTATTATATTTGGTTATAAAAGTCTGAAATAAAAAATAAGGAAGGAAAGTTGACCAGAGTGGAGGCCACTATATTAGGAAATGGTGGTAAGTGATGCCTTATAGATGATCTAAGACTTCTTGACTGAGCATTTTATTAAATGCTATTGTGAGAGGATTCAACATAATCTGTAAGTAGAGAGCTGCTGAAGTTTATTAAAAAGAGGGGGCTGGAGTGCTAAAAACTGTTTCTAAGAAGATAAATCTAACAGGATGGATTTCAGGAAGAGATTGGAAAGCTAGCTGGTACACCACATTGTGAAGGTGGTAAAGATTTGGACTAGGTGATGCTTGTAGGAACAGAGATAATGTAACTGTTGTGTTATGCAACAGAAGAATAGTCAATAAGGCTTGACGGCAGATTAAGTATGGTTAAAAATAAAAGCATTAGAAATAAGCTCAAAGATTTCATGTTTGAGGGCATATCCTTTATTGGGTAGATACTGGGGAGTTCTAGAAGGGCAATTCTAGGTGATTAGAGTAAAGTAAGATCTGGTGTTTCTCCTCATGATGTATTTAGAATCCCGGAGGAATGATCACTAGGCATTCTGCATTCCAAATGGTTCATTTAAAAATGCTGTTCTGACAAGCAAGAAACTGATAACAGTGATTGTTTTTGATAAGTGCATATTCGTGACATAGAGATATGAGAGTGACTTTTTTTCTTTTGAATCTTGAATTATGTGCTTATGTTACTTATTCAGAAAATAAAAAAAATTTAATTAAAAGATAAAGATGCCCAAACCTTCCAGTTTTCAGGAACAAATTCTTAGTTGGCATTCTTTATCATTGTAAGTGCTTTAGACTATAGTTACTCAGAAAAACATTGAGGTAAGCATGTTTAGTAATTGGTTGCCTTTGACTTATATATGTTTGTAAACCCTGTATTTTTGAACAAATTTTATGTTTGTGTGTCTGTGTTGTTGGGGTGCATGTGCGGTTCTGGGTCTGTGTGTGTGTGTGTGTGTGTGTGTTTCATTCAGAAAAAAGTGTTTATAGCTGGAATCTCAACTCTCTTCTTAGTGCTTTTAATTCTTACTGCCTCCAGTTACGATTTTCCTCCTTAGATGGGAGATGTTCTTCTCAACCAGCTTCAGGGCCATAAAGATGGTGGTAATGAGCAGCATAGACTGTCTCTCTTCATTATCACTACTGATGCTGAAGGTCACTACATTATCTCTTTTTTTTTTTTTTTTTAAAGATTTTATTTATTTATTTCACAGAGGGAGAGAGATCACAAGGAGGCAGAGAGGCAGGCAGAGAGAGAGAGGGGGAAGCAGGCTCCCCGCCGAGCAGGGAGCCCGATGCGGGCCTCGATCCCAGGACCCTGAGATCATGACCTGAGCCGAAAGCAGAGGCTTTAACCCACTGAGCCACCCAGGCGCCCTACATTATCTCTTATTCCATCAATCTCCCCTCTTCTGTCTCTCCCTCAGGCAATTACTCTGGATCCAGCTTCTAAAATAAAGTGTCCTGCAATGCATGGGTCTTCATTTTGTGTCTCAGTCTTTTGGCTAGGTAAAAATGCAGTATTAGATCTGGTGATGAAATGAGAATAGGTGATATATATACACACACACATATGATATGTATAGATGATATGATATACATATATGAGTTTCTTTTTGTTTTAATAACTCTGTTTCATAATTTGTTATTAGTGATAAAAGAACCATTGGGAAAATTCAAGTAGGGAATACTTACTCCTTAAGGTCTAGTGAAATCCAGAGAAGTTTTAAGTCGCCTCCCCTGTGGACCTAGAAAAGAGACACCAGGATTGGAAACGATAAGAGGCAGTAGGTAGGCAGCACCAGCCCAGTAGCTGTCAACCTTGTTTGCACATTGGCACCACTGAAGAGTTAAAAAAAACAAACAAACAAACAAACACTGATGCTTACTTAGTTCCTACCTCTAGAGATTCTGATTTAATTGGTCAGGGCTATGGCATGAGCTTGGAACTTTTGGAACCTATGCATTTGAATTTAATAGGAAGACTGAGAACCACCGGTTTAGAGAAGAAAACTGGTCTAGGACTGAGGAAAGGAGTTCCTGGGTTTCACAGCACCTCCCTCCCCAAATCTCTTCTTTTGGGATAAATTGGAGTTTTTTTTATAAAATGATGCTTTCCAAGGTTTGTGATTTGTTTAGGTTTCTGGTGGGTAGAAAACACAAAAAAGACATAAATGCGTCTTTAGCATCTGGAAAGAATGGATAGAGTCACATCATAATAGTAATAAAACTTCATGGATTGATTACACTTATTTAACATTGTGATATTTGCACAGGTTGCCTGTGATTTGCTTCGGAGAATAATTCGTATCTTGTATCTCACTAAGAGACTCCAAGGACAACTGCAAGGGGGAAGTAGAGAGATAACAAAAGCTGCTCAGAGTCTTAATGAACTTGGTAAGTCCTCTTTTGATTAAAAAGCTAATAGACTTTTACAGGTTTTTCAGTCACTTGATTTGTTGGCTTTTGTTATCACCAGTAACAAATACTGAATAAATGTATTTAATAATTGGCTGTATACAACATTGTCACACTTTTCAAGATGGGTGAATAAAATTAGTTGATTTCTTAGAAATGCTGTTTATTTTTTAAATTCTTATATGATAAAATTGGCTGGGTTTTTTTGGCATACACACCTATGAGTTTTAACATATGCATAGATTCATGTAATCGCCAGCACAGTTGTGATATAGGATCAGTTTTCATCACACCAAAAATTCCCTCCTGCTATCCTTTTAGAGTCTCACCTCCCCCCCTAACTTTGGCAACCATTGATTGGTTCTCCATCAGTTTGGTTTTATTTTTTGGAGAAGATCACATAAATGGGATTATAAAGTATGTAACCTTTTGAGGCTGCTTTTTGTATTTAGCGTAATATCTCTGAGATTTATCCAAGTTTTTATTTATACCATTATTTGTTACTCGGTGTTTGGTGGAATATCATTGTGTGTTTGTGCCACAGTTTCATGATTCAAGGATTGAAGGAAATTTATGTTGTTTCTAGTTTTTGGTCATTATGAATAGAGCTGTAAACATTTGGGTACAGGTTTTCAGGTGAACTTAATTTTCGTTTCTGTAGAATAAATATTGTTTTTTTAGGTGACGAATCCTATGTTGACATTACGCCTAGAAGATTTATTGAATTCATTTCTTCGTATGTTCATTCATCTTTGAAGCATTTAGAACAGACTCTTGACATTCAAGGATTTAATATTAATGGTTTTGACTCTTAACAGGCTGCAAGGTCCATGATGGTATAGTTCATATTTCACGAAAAATTTTGAATAGCATAGAACTAACACCTGCATTTTAATGAGGCTTTTTGGTTTTCTTCTTTTCTTTGGGTACCCAGTAATTTTTCTGAAGTGCATGTGGTTAGTGATTTTGTACCTTTGTAGGTTCAGAGGTCTTTGATGATATCCAATTCAAGTATCAAGAGTCTACTTACTCTTGGTGGTGTGCTTTGAAAATAATATCAGAAAGATAGGCATTACATGTTATTTTTGAATTTTTCTGTCTTTGATATTTGAATTATATAGTTTGTAATGTTTATTTCATATTTTTTACTAAAGAAATATAACCTCCTTCATAAATGGTTTGTCTCCTTCCCCATCCCATCTTGTTTCATTATTTTTCCCTCCCTACCCCCCACGACCCCCCACCCTACCCCTCAAGTTCCTCATATCAGAGAGATCATATGATATAAGTTCTAGTTAACACAGTGTTATATTAGTTTCAGTTGTATAATATAGTGATTCAGCACTTCCATACATCACCTGGTGCTCCTCACAGCAAGCCCACTCTTTAATCTCCATCACCTATTTAACCCATCCCCCCATCCCCCTCCCCTCTGATAACCATCAGTTTGTTCTCTATAGTTAAGAGTCTGTTAAAAAGTTAATTTTTAATCAGTAAGTAATGCTTGAGTCTTTTTTTCACAGTATGTGCTAAATGTAGGAGTGTAAAAATTCTAGTATCAGCTTTTATTTTTTGCTTTATCACATTTAATTTCTTTGCTCCCAAAATAATCTGTAGGATAATAGAATCATTAAAAACAGGCACAAATTATTCCAAGGTTTATTATGTATATTTGTCATCACTGACACTCTTCCATAATAAAAAATTGCTAGATTCTGATTATGACTATCATTTTTTTCTAGAAAAAACAGATGCTGTAATGCAAATGGTGATGTCTTTTTAAAAAAACAGACACAAGTATCAATCATAATGTTCTGAGTTGGTTCAATGTAGAGTATAAACCCATTATCCTTCCAGTGGATAAAAACTTCCAAAGTTTTTAAAATATTAAATGGTGAATAGTTGTTGAGAAAATGTAGTTCATGGTGGAATTACCTCAAAATGGATTATATTAATTTAAATTTTTAAAGCTTTGGGGATTATGTACCATTCAAAATTTGCAAAGACATCTCTTTGTCATTCACCACTGTGGTTCTATCTTAGCCAGTCCTGGCATTGATAATAAGGAGAAGCCAAGTAGAAGATAAAGTTTCTACTTTTGGAATTAATATTTTAATAAAAGTGATAATTTGGGAATCACTATTACAATTATACATATATACAAAATGATGTTTTATGATTGGAACATCTCTGAAATCATCAGTGTCTATTATCAGTATAATTCTGATGCTCATTAGAAAGAAGAAGATGATGAAGACTGGCAGTGTTTACACAGGCCCTCGAAATTAACTTAAAATAATTTCTTAAACTTGAAAGGTCTTGAGGGTTGTATTGCAGAGACCAGATGAAATACATTGTTGTCTAGAAATTAAGTATATTTTGAAAGACTGGAGGGCATATATATAGAGTGCTGCTAATGGCTACAGATTTCTTTTTGGGGTGATGAAAATGTTCTGGAATTAAATAGTGGTGATTGTTGTACAATCTCATCAATGTACAGAAAAACGGCTGAATTGTGCACTTAAAATGTTGAATTTTATGGTATTTAAATTATATACCAATATAAAAAGTATATTCTGGTACCTGGTGACAATTATTTTATATTGCTGCCTTTTCTTTTTTTAAATTGAGGTCTAAATATGACATGCAATAAACTAAACATATTAAAAATATATAGTTTAGTAAGTTTTGACATGAAATATCACCAGTATCAAGGTAATGAACATGACTACCATTCCCAAAATTTCCTCAAGCCATTTGGCAAGCCTTCCTCAGGCATTTGCTGATCTTTCTGTCACTCTAGATTTAGTTGGCACTTCATTTTATATAAATGAAATCAAACAGTTTTTTTGTGTTTTTGTGGCTTCTTCCAGTCAGTTAATTTTGAGATTAATCCATGTTGTTGTGTGTATCAGTAGCTCATTCCTTTCTGTTTCTGAATAGTATTCTATTAGCTTTCCCACAGTTGGTTTATCCGTCAACCTGTTGATGGATATTTGGGTTGTTTCTAGTTTTTTTTTTTTTTTTTTTTATTCATTTGACACAGAGAGAGAGATTACAAGTAGGCAGAGGCAGGCAGAGAGAGAAGAGGAAGCAGGCTCCCTGCTGAGCAGAGAGCCCGATGTGGGCCTCCATCCCAGGATCCTGGGATCATGACCTGAGCCGAAGGCAGCGGCTTTAACCCACTGAGCCACCCAGGCGCCCGGTTGTTTCTAGTTTTTATCTGTAACAAATGAAGTTGCTATGAACACTCATATATAAGTCTTTGTATGGACATATGCTTTCATTTCTCTTTGGTAAATACACAGGAGTGGAATGGCTAGATCATATGGTAGATGTATGTTTAACTATTGCCAAGGTGTTTTTCAAAGTAGTTGTAAAATTTTACATTCCTGCCAATAGTGTATGAAAATTCTATTTCCTCTATATGTCAACACTTGTAATAGTCAGTCTTGTTAATTTTAGCCATTCTAATAGGTATATAGTGGTACTCTGTTTTAAGTTTACAAAATATTTGAATTAATAAAGGAATTTAGCAAGAAGTCAGGATACAAGATTAATATACAAAAATTAGTTTTATTTCTATATACTCTACAGTTAACAAGCAATTGGAAATTGAAATTCAAAACTACTATTATCATAGCATGAAAAATGTGAAATATTTAGGTTGAATTTGACAAAAGACTTGTAAGACATACAGAGAACTAGAAAACATTGTGAATGATGAAAGAAGACATAAATAAATCTTGTCTGTGAAATGGAAGACTTAATATTGTTTGTTAAGATGTCCATTCTCCCTGTGAGCTATATGAATTCAATGTGATTATAATCTGAACCCCAGCAGGCTTTTATTTAGAAATTGACAAAGCGATTTGAAAATTCATATGCCAGTGCAAAGGATCTAGATAGACAAAGCTTTTTTTTTAATGTTCTGTTAGTCACCATACAGTACATCATTAGTTTTTGATGGAGTGTTCCATTATTCGTTGTTTGCATATAACACCCAGTGCTCCATGCAATCCGTGCCCACCTTAATACCCATCACCAGGCTCAGATAAAGCTTTTAAAAGAGAACAGAATTGGAGGATTAACCCTACTTGATTTGAAGACTCAACTATAAAAACTGATAGTAAACAAGACAAAAAGATAGACAAACAGATCAGTGGAATAGAATAGTAAGTCTAGAAAAAGACCCACACTTATATGAACAACTGATTTTTAACAAATTTAGCAGGGAAAAGGTAGTCTTTTCAACAGATGGTACTGGCACAATTGGATAGCCATATGCGAAACAGTGAACTTGTAGTCATACCTCACTTCATATAAAAAAAAACTAACTGAAAATGGATCCTAGCTCTAAATGTAAAACCTAAGTTACAGGAGATCTAGAAGGAAATACAAGAGAATATTTTTATGACTTTGAATTAGAAAATGATTTCATAGATATATCACTCAAAACACTATTCACACACAGAAAAACTGATAAATTAGATTTTATCAAAGTTTAAAACTTCTGTTCTTTGAGTGATACTATTAGAAGAATAAAAAGGCAAGCCATCAACAGGAAGAAAATACATGCCAAGTATATATGTGCTAAAGGACTAGTGTCCAGAATATATAGAACACTCTACAACCTTGGTAAGAACACAAACAATGCAATTAAAAAATAGGCAAAAGATTTGTACAGACACTTCACCAAAGAAGATACGTGGATGGCAGCTATGCATATAAAGTGTTCAACATCATTAGACATCAGGGAAATAAAAATTAAAATTGTACTAGTGTCTTACAGAGAATAAGCAGAATTAGCGCAGGCATACTTGTAATTTTTCATGCAGACTATTATGTAATGATTTTTAAAACTACTTGGTGTAGGTTTCAGGATTAAATTGTATCATTGATTTAAGGCTTTTCTTTAAGAATAGTCCCAAGACTAAATGAAAGTTCAGATGAGACTTACTACAAATTGATAACATTTTTTTGAGCATCAGCAAGATAATGTACTTAACAAAGTATTTTTGGTACTGACTGTTACCAGCTACCTTTTAAAATTGTTATTAGTCCATCAAATTGGGGTCTCTACATGACTCATAAGCTTGATATCTTTTCAGAATTTTTTGAGCAGCTTGGTAAGCTGTCATTGTGAACCAGAGGAAGGGGACCTTCTTACAAATTAGCGTCTGAAGTTACTTAAGATTAGAACTATTAAAAAGGTGTTTTTAATATCAGTATATCTAGATATGGTTGAATAACAGGTTTCCTTATTCCATGGAATGCACTTGTACTTTTTCAGCGTTGAATCGAAGCTATAGTAGTGAAACTGGGAAGTGCTACATTTCCACAATCAACATTGTTTTCTCCTTTGGAACATTCCCTATAATATAGACACCTTGACCTATCCATCATATACTCTTTGCTTTAGTGTTATCAGATGTTAAAATTCTGCTGGATACTATTGGATTAGAATATTTAAATGTAGAGAGAATGCAGAAGATGTAAATCTGTACTATTTTGATTTTAGATAGATGAATCTTTTCTTGTATACTAGTTGCCTTGGAGTCGTTGAGAAATTCAGTTTGAACCTTGTTCCTCTCTACCTGTGATTTCATTTTGATTCCTTCCATTTTATTTCTCCTTATTTGTATTAGAACCTTACTTTTGAAAGTTTTTTTTTTAACTGGGAATCTTTAATTATCTTAAAATTTACTAGAAGTTTTTGAAGAGTCATGACTACCAGGAACCAATATTTACCTTGTAAAGTTACCGTATTTCAGGGTTTCTCTCTCACTTTTTCTGGCTTAGAAACATTATTTGGCCAACAATGAGAATTAATAATTGTGTATGGATATTTTATTGCCTCACTTGTTGTAAAGAAGACATTAATTTGACTTATAAAAATACATAATAAAAAAAATACATAAGAATGAGCAACAAATCAGAGACCAGCAATGCGAGTGAAAAAGGAATGACCCAAAGGGCGATCACAGTCTAGCTTTTTGTGAGTCTTGAGTTGAGGCAGAGATGATTCATAATTCCTCTTCCTTCTCCCATTGATAGGCATTCTTTTCACAGCTTTTGGGGAGAAATGGGATAGGGGATTCATACATAGATAGGGGTGATTGGAGCTCTCACAAGCTGTAATGACAACTCATCCTTCTGAAATTTTCTTGATTCTGCAAATCCATATTAATGCTTCATCTTTCCCTTCACATTAACCAAGTTCACAAGATACTGGTTTATAATCCAGAACAGTGTTCATTAATTTGCAATATGTGCTGTTCGTTGGGCTGAACACATTTAATTTTCTCTCTGGATGGATTAAATGGAAAAACAGATTTATAATCAGAGACTTGTTCGTACAATTTGAGTTAGATCAAGGGAAGCTGGTTGTGTGATTCAGATATTTGGCGCAAACTGCAATAAGCCTGATGCTTATTACAGCTTCACATTAAAAATGTGCCTACTTTTACCTGGAGTTCTGAATAAGTCTTAGGTCATGGGGAACCCTCTCTTTGGTCACTGCCAGTATTTTGATTCTTTAAGTCTTTATTTCTTCTTTTATGCTTTATGTTGTTGACCGTCCCTATTTAGATTATACATTTTTTTACCCAAGTAGGACACAATAAAATTGATTAGGTTTTTGCTCCCAATTAAAATTATATCTCAATGTGAACTGGGAGTTTGAGTGTTCCCTAAAGTTTAGTCATATGTTTGGTCTCTTGAATTTTAGAATGATTTTCTGCTAATCCCACTTGCTGAAACAAACTTGTTAATATTTAGATAGTTCGGATTTATAGCTTAATATAATAAGCTTTGTATCTTTTTATAGTATTGATGCTTTCTTTTTTTTTTTTTTAAGATTTTATTTATTCATTTGACAGAGAGAGATTACAAGTAGGCAGAGAGGCAAGCAGAGAGAGAGGAGAGAGGAGGAAGCAGGCTCCCTGCTGAGCAGAGAGCCCGATGTGGGCCTCGATCCCAGGACCCTGGGATCATGACCTGAGCCGAAGGCAGCGGCTTTAACCCACTGAGCCACCCAGGCGCCCGTATTGATGCTTTCTAAACAGAAATATAATGTCTTCTCATTCGTACCAGTCTATTTTTATACTTTCAAAGATTTTTAGTTTTAATATATGTACATCATATATATTGTTTTGTGATAACCTTATTTCTAGGTAGTGAAAAAAATTTTAGTACCTAATTTTTACTTATCTTACAAGTAGGGATTGGAGGAGAAAAAATTTTCCATAAAAAAGTAAGCAGACCATACTTTCGTGTGGATACTCTCTAGTCTTTTGATGAAATCATGATTTATAATTCATTTAGTTTATTTAGCAAACAGGTTGCAATACACATAAGCCCTGTTGCTTGGTAGGAACCTGGTATAATATGAGTAAATATAGTTTTTGTGTTTGGGAAGTTTAAGGTATATCCTTATCTGAAACGAAGCATAAAACTGATGATGATAATATTATTATTATTATTATTATTATTATTATTATTATTATTATTATTCTCATCATCCACGGGAGAAACCAGTCTCCTCTCTTTCCAGCTTTCTCATCTTGGTTCATCTGCATTTTCCATGAAATGATAAGAAAAAAGCTCCAGTCAATTTCTCACCATAAGACTTAGATAAATTCGGGGCGCCTGGGTTAAAGCCTCTGCCTTCAGCTCAGGTCATGATCTCAGGGTCCTGTGATCAAGCCCCGCATCAGGCTCCCTGCCTGCTTCCTCCTCTCTCTCTGCCTGCCTCTCTGCCTACTTGTGATCTCTTTCTCTCTGTCAAATAAATAAATAAAATCTTAAAAAAACCCCGACTTAGATAAATTTATTCGTTCATTCAGCCAATATATATTTTTTTTAATTCTTTGCCCCAGGGGTACAGGTCTGTGAATCATCAGGCTTACATCTTTCACAGCATTCACCAAAGCACAAACCCTCCCCAATGTCCATAACCCATCCACCCTATCCCTACCCTCCCACCCCCAATATTTATTGAATGCCTGTTGCATGTGCCATGTGCTGTTCTTGGTATTGCAGATACATCTGTGAACAAAACCTAAAAGGAGTACCTTTCCCTTTTATAAGACCTTATATTCTAGTGGGTTCTAAGGTCACATGCCTGGTATATCCATAAAAATCTAATGGCAGAGCCTGAATTCTTAACCACCATGCCACACTCTTTTCCTTAAACTCTATAGCATCATTCAATTACTTTACCAAAGACATTGCTGCCATTAGTAGATCTCCCAGGGTCCTTTAAAAAAAAAAAAAAAAGGATAAAAAAATGATGTTTGAGATATACCATGCTTATATAATGTATTTTGTGATTATTGGTTGACTGTTGTTGGTAACTTCTGTATTAAAGCTTTGTTGAGTTAACATTTAAAGATCATTTTTAAAAAAATATAACCAAGCATAAGTTAAGCAGTTGGATATAGTAAAAATTAATTTTTATTGCTTGTGTCCTGTTCTCTGAGTTTTATAATTTTGTTGCTAAGCTGCAGTGCATTAGTACTGTGTATCATGAGAAAATATTCTGTAAACCAAATTTATCAGAGAAGTATTTTGGGAAGTATTTAATGTTGAAGGAAAAGATTATCTGTGTTTCATCCATTACTGTTCTTTTTGTAACTGATATATTTTCTTAATCTAATAAAACAGTATTTACAGGCAAACATTTCTGATTTATGCACAAGTGAGAGAAGTATGATTTATATAATCTTTGCCATGTAGTAGGTGACTGATAATTTACTGAACTGATTAAGTGTTTTTTTGAGATGTCTATAAGATGATGTAGTTACTGAAAATTTTAGAAAGTTTTATTTCAAGCTTACTAAAATTTTCTTCTGATAGGAAAATTTGTAAATATGCCATATAACTATTTCCAGTATTAAATTAGGCCCGAGGTGATTTCTTAAATGCATTTAATATACGGATAGGTTTTTTTGTGACAGCTCCAACATGGGGAGTTCAATATGCATTTTTCAAACTACATTGTAATCACCTGTGATGATAAACATTTTCAATAAGTATATTTGCTTTAGATTGTCTCTAAATTACTTACATATATGTCTGGATTCAGCTATCACCAGGTGGGGGTGATGCTGTGTTCAAATCCAAATGTTCAGAATAATGGACTTATGCTTAGGTATGGGTTTGCCTGTTGTAGAGATAAGCATATTAAAATTATACACTAGCTCTCTTTTTAACTAATAGAATTCAGTGTTACTGAAGTTTATATTTAACAGATGATAACCACACAGCATTTATGATCCTGTCTTATTGGCTTTATCTTTTATCACACAGTATCAAAAAAGCAGGATAACATCCAGACAAAGTAAGCTATTTTTCTTTAATTTTACTGATTTATTTGAGAGAGGGAGAGATAGAGCGAGAGTGGGGGGAAACAGCAGAGGGAGAGGCAGACTCCCCCTAAGCAGGGAGCCCAATGCAGGGCTTGATCCCAGGACCCTGGGATCATGACCTGAGCCGAAGGCAGATGCTTTTACCGACTGAGCCACCCAGGCACCCGCAGCTTACTTTTTTGTAAGCCTCAGAATATTTTCATACATTTCAAAGTTACAGTTGTATTTCTAGGTGTATGTTTTATTCTACATGGTCATCTAATGCTTATGGAAGCTCTATATTAAATCTTGCTATTTGTCATCCCTTGCTGGAACATTTATGGATATTTGAGAGTGATTTATTCAGTGTAAGGTTCTTCAGACTAGTATGTATCAAATTTTTTTATTTCTTGGTTCTAAGGGTTTTTTTGTTTTTGTTTTTTTTCCATTTGGATGCTTAGTCTAGTAGTTTTCAACCTCTTTTCCATTTCAGTGTATATATTGTTAATAATGTTAAGTTTTAAAAATTAAAATATATTTTAAATGTATATGAACAGTGCCTCAGAAATACAGCCTTATTATTTTACTGACTTTTTTTTTTACTGGATTATTTTATTGACTGTTCCTTAAAAATGGTGTTAGCCTACTTCTTAGTGAATTGCATTTGGATCTCTAAGTCTGATATTTTGTGGGAAGCTTAAGTGGGATGTTCTACTTTTCATTGCCATTTTACTTCATTACTTTATGCATAAAAAAGCCTAGAACTACATGAAACATTTCTATTAGTCTTTGGTTTGGTAAATGGGCTAAAAGTGATGTAAATTCATGATTGTAGGTATATTTATGGAGTTTAGCATTTTTTTTTTATTTTATTTTTTCAAAGATTTTATTTATTTGAGAAAGAGAGTGAGTATGAGTGGGGGAGAGGGAGAAGCAGACACCCACTAAACAGGGAGCCAGATGCAGGATGGAGCATTGGGAAGGCAGATGCTTAACAGACTGAGCCATCCAGGCGCCCCTCAGAGTTTAACATTTAATACCATGTAAACAATAGGGTGGGTAGGTAGGAATGAGATTCTGAGAGATGTGTTCAGTAAAACAGGATGCAGTTTTATTCATTTGTTTTAATTCTATGTTACAGACTTGAAATCTGTTGCAGTGAATCAGAAATCTACTTTTCTACCATATCTAAATGGAAGATAATGCTGATAATGTAATTTTATTATCACAACTAGGAATATGTTTAGTGGTCACTGGTGATCTATATTTACATATTAACACTAAAATTAATATATCAATATATTAAAATAACTCCACTTTCCAAAAAAAACCTCCTGTTATCATTCTGTCTTGGCAAACCCTTCTGTATAATTAGTTAATACCATATAACTCAAAATGGCCAAGTTTGTTAGGTGGGGATATATCTTATGGCTAATTTATTCTGGTGAGTACATTAAGAAGGCATGATGCTCAGAATTAGATGGTACATGGAGATTAATAAAGATTTTTGTTAGCATTTACAGGAATTGGTAACATCTGCTTTGAAAAATCTCCGTATCTAAATTATATGGTCTGCATCTCTGGAGATTCCGTTTTTTAACTTCTCAAGTTTACCCAGAGCTGCTGCTTGAGGAAAATGCTGAATTTGTCAGCAACTATTCCTGAACACCTCCTTCATCTGTTTTAGGAAGGAGTGATTGGATAGGATCTTTATTTTTCAAAACAGGATGCCAACTCTTACATTTTAATTTGATTTCCAAAACACATGGATCTATACTCCATCAGTATGATATACATTATCGATTGTCTTTCCAAATCCTTTTTCCCCCTCTTCTTCCTTTCTGGCAGAGTCCAAGATTTGTTGAGTTTTCATCTTAGTAACCCTGGGCTTAGGGAAGGGGCCGCCCTTACTCCAGGGCTTAGATCATGGTTGGTCTTGGTAGTTTCTCTCTTTCCTGTAATTGTTTAGACATGTGATCTCATCTGAACTAAGGAGATTTGAGGGAAGTGAGCTGGGCAGTTCCAAACTTTTTGGAAAGGCTTTCTTTGCAAATAGATGCAGGTGAAAAGGAGAACTAGAGTTAGTGACTAGATATTATCCCTATTTCTTTCTAAACTTTGAAGTTGAGACCTACTGTTCTCCTATTTGCAACAAATAAACAGATGGCAGATCTCATTATTATTTCAGTAAATTCTCTCATTTTCTTGATTTCACACACTTCTTTTAAACTTTTCTGGATAGTAATACTAATACTTTATATTGTTATGATCTTTATAACCTGTATGTTGACACATATAATCTTAATAGATTATCTCCTTTCTTTTATTTCTCTTCTTCTCTCATTATTTCTTTCTTTATCCCACACCCCCCCCACACCCCCGGCTTTTTCCATTTTTCCTCACCTTCTTTTCAATCTTTCCCACCCACTTCTTCCTCCCCCCTTGCTTTTTCTTAAGTACACTTCTCTTGTGCTTTAAGCATAGTTCTTTACTTCCCAAGTGGAGCTGGACTAATGATGGATTTGAATTGAAGAACTGGAAGAAGAATGTGGGCACCAGAGTTAGATTGAGACTGGGGTGGGTGTTCCTTATTTGGGAAATATGAAGAAACAGATTTAAATTCATTTATAAAAAACTTTTTTCAGATATGACTTATATGCAGTAAAATGCACCCATATGAACTGTACACAATGATGGGATGTGATATGTGTATACATTGGTGTAATCACCACCACAGTCAAGATAACAACATTTTCATCACCCTAAAAAGTTGTCTGATGCCTCTTTAAGTCAGGCTTCCCACTTCCAACATGAGCTTTGGGTTATTAGAGATTTAAGTCTGAATTCATATACTTGGAATCCTACAGTATATAGTCCTTTGATGAGTAGTATTCCACTGCATGTACGTACAACAGCGTGTTTATCCATTCACCTTTTGATGCATATTTGGATTGTTTTCATCTTTTGACCATTGTACATAAAGCTCTTATGAACATTTATTTTCAGTGCTCCTGGGTAAATACTTTGAGTGGAATTCCTGAGTTACCTGTGTTATGAATAACTTCTTAAGATTTGGTACACTATTTTCCAAACTGGCTGTACTTTGTAGATTTTCACCAGCAGTCCATGAGAGTCCCATTTGCTTTACATCTTTCAACGTGTGGCGTTGTGAACCATTTTAATTCTAGGCAGTATAATAGATGTGTGGTGATACCTCTTTGTGATTTCAGTTTGCATTCGCATGAGTACATGATTTTAAGCCTATTTCATGTTTATTTCCCGTTTTGTTTACCTTATTTTTGAAGTGTCTGTCTAGATCTCTTGCCCTTGGTTTAGAATTGGTGTCTGTCTTCTTAATGAGTTATAAGAGGCCTTTATATATTCTGGATACAAGTCTTTTGTCAGGTATGTGTATTTTGTGTGTTTTCTTCCAATGTATGGTTTGCCTTTAATATCCCTATTGGTGGTATTTGAGCAGAAAATTTTAATTTGGATGAAGTCCAGGGTGTCTTGTTTTGTTTTGTAGTCTGTGATTTTGGAGCCCTATCTAAAATAATCTTATCTTATGAGTAGAAAGAATTTCGCCTACATTTTCTTCTAGAAGTTTTATGGTAGTTTTAGTTTCTGCATTAAGGTCCTTTATCCATGTCAAGATAATTTTGATAAAATGGGAGGGAAAGGTTGAAGCTTATTTTTTCCCCTAAAGATACCCAGCTGATCCAGTACCATTTGTTGAAAAGACCTTGTTGTCTCCACAAAATTGCCTTGGGATTTTTGTAGAAAATCAGTTGACCTTATATATGTAGGTATATTTTCAATTCTGTTCTGTTCCAGTCATCTCTGTGTCTATCTTTATGCCACATTATCTTTAAATTTTTATTACTATGGCTGTTTTTGAATTTGTATTTAAAGTATATTTCATGTAAAAGAATATTGTTGTATCTTGTTTTTTTATTCATTCTCATAATTTCAGTCTCCTTTTGTTTGGAGTGTCCATTTATATTTTTACTAATTGTTGATATAGTTGAATTAAGTTAGCCATTTTGCTGTTGTATTCTATTTCCGTCATCTTTTTTCTTTTGTTTCTTTCTTTCACGCTTGCTTTTCTTTTTGTCCTTTTTAAAAAGCCATTCTCAAGTACAATTTAGTGTTGTTAAGTACATTCACAATGTTGTATCACCTTCAGCACTATTTTCAGAACCTTTTCAGCATCCCAAATAGAAACTCTATAGTTCTCAAGCAATAGCTCCCCACTTCCCTTTTCCCCGACTCCTTGATAACCTATGTTCTACTTTCTGTCTCTATGAAATTATGTATTCTAGATAGTTCATATAAGTGGAACCATATAATATTTGTCGTTTTGTGTCTGGCTTATTTCATTTAGTGAAATGTTTTCAAGGTTCATCTATGTTCTAGTGTGTATCAGAACTTTATTTCATTTTTATGGCTGAATAATGCTGCATTGCACGTATATGCCATATTTTGTTTATTCATCTGTTGACGGATACTTGTGTTGTTTCCACTTTTGGCTGTTGTAAATAATGCTGTTATGGGGGCACTTGTGTAGCATAGTCGGTTAAGCCACCGACTCTTGGTTTCAGCTCAGATCTGATCTCAGGGTCCTGAGATTGAGCCCTGTGTTAAACTCCCATGCTCAGTGGGGAGTCTGCTTGAGCACTCTCCCTCTGCCCCCTCCCCATCTGTGCACTCTCTCTCATTATTTATTTATTATAAATAAACCTGTAGGGATTACAACAGCATCTTTAATTTAGCTTTAAATAAATAATAAATATTTATAAATAAATAAATAAATATTATTTTAAAAATGCCACTATGAACATTGGTATACCAGCATCTATTTGAGTCCCTGTTTCTAGTTCTTTTGGGTATATACCTAGGTCCACACCTAGGTATTGCTGGGTCATATGCTAATTCTGTGTTTAACATTTTGAGAATCTGCCACACTATATTCCACAGTGGCTACCCATTTTACATTTCCACCAGCAATATACTAGGGTTCCAGTTTCTTCACATCCTCATCAATACCTGCTATTTCCTTCCCTCCTGCTCCCTCCCTCCCTCTCTCCCTCCCTCCCTTACTTCCTTCCTTACCCCTAGGGGTTGTGAAGTAGTATCTCATGATTTTGATTTGCATTTCTCTAATGACTAATGATAGTGAACGTGTTTTATGTGCTTATTGGCCATTTATATATCTTATTTGGAGAAATGTCTTTTCAAGTCTTTGCCCAATTTTTAAGTTGGATGGTTTTTTTGTTGTTCTTAAGTTCTAAATATATTCTGGATACTAGTCTTTTATCAGATACGTGATTAACAAATATTTTGTCCTATTTTATGGGCCATCTTTCCACTCTATTGTTAGTATCATTTGATGTAGAAGTTTTTGTTTTGATGAAGTCCAACTTACCTTTTTTCTTTTGTTTCCTGTGCTTTTGGTGTAATACTTAGCAAACCATTGCTGCAGTATGATTTCACTTACATGTGGAATCTAAAAAACAAAACCAATGAACAACAACAACAAAAAAGAGAAACAGACTCATATATAGAGAACAAACTAGTGGTTGCCAGAGGGAGGTAGGTGAAGGGTTTGGTTGAAATATGTGAAGGGGATTAAGAGGTACAAAATTCCAGTTATAAAATAATCCATAAGAATGAAAAGTACAGCATAGAGAATATAGTCAACAATATTATAGTAACTATAAAGTTGAGGGTCCATATCTGGACTCTCCACTCTGTTCCATTGGTCTATGTGTCTGTTTTTGTGCCAGTACCATGCTATGTTGGTGATCACAGCTTTGTAGTAAAGTTTGAAATCAGGCAACGTAATGCCCCCACCTTTGTTTTTCTTTTTCAACATTTCCTTAGTGATTCAGGGTCTTTTCTGGTTCCATACAAATTTTAGGATTGTTTGTTCCAGCACTTTGAAAAATGCTGGTGGAATTTTGGTCGGGATGGCATTGAAAGTATAGATTGCTCTGGGCAGTATAGACATTTTATTTTATTTTATTTTAAAGATTTTATTTATTTCACAGAGGGAGAGAGATCACAAGGAGGCAGAGGCAGGCAGAGAGAGAGGGGGAAGCAGGCTCCCCGCTGAGCAGGGAGCCCGATGCGGGCCTCGATCCCAGGACCCTGAGATCATGACCTGAGCCGAAAGCAGAGGCTTTAACCCACTGAGCCACCCAGGCGCCCAGTATAGACATTTTAACAATGTTTATTCTTCCGATCTACGAGCATGGCATGCTTTTCCATCTTTTTGTATCTTCTTAAGTTTATTTCATGAGTGTTCTGTAGTTCCTCAAGTACAGATCCTTTACCTCTTTGGTTAGGTTTATTTCAAGGTGTCTTATGGTTCTTGTTGCTATAATAAATGGTGCTATAGTAAGTCTTCGACAAAACAGGAAAAAATATCCAGTGGAAAAAAGACAGTCTTTTCAGTAAATGGTGCTGGGAAAATTGGACAGCTATGTATTGAAGAATGAAACTTGACCATTCTCTCACACAATACAAAAAGATAAACTCGAAATGGATGAAAGACCTCAGCGTGAGGCAGGAATCTATCAAAATCCTAGAGGAGAACATATGCAGTAACCTCTTTGACATCAGCCAGAGCAGTTTCTTTCAAGACACGTCTCCAAAAGCAAAGGAAACAAAAGCAAAAGTGAACTTTTGGGACTTCACGAAGATAAAAAGCTTCTGCACAGCAAAGGAAACAGTCAACAAAACAAAGAGGCAACCTATGGAATGGGAGAAGATATTTGTAAATGACACTACAAACAAAGGGGCTGATATCCAAGATCTATAAAGAACTTCACAAGCTCAATGCCCAAAACATAGATAATCATGTCAAAAAATGGGTGGAAGATATGAACAGACACTTCTCCAAAGAAGACATACAAATGGCCAACAGACACATGAAAAAATGTTCATCATCACTAGCCATCTGGGAAACTCAAATCAAAATGACATTGAGATACCTCTTACACCAGTTAGAATGGCCAAAATCAATAAGACAGGAAACAAGTGTTGGAGAGGATGTGGAGAAAGGGGAACCCTCTTTCACTGTGGGTGGGAATGCAAGTTGGTGCAGCCACTTTGGAGATTCCTCAAAAAATTAAAAATGAAAAATAGAGCTACCCTATGACCCTGCAATTGCACTACTGGATATTTATCCCAAAGATACAGATGTAGTGAAAAGAAGGGCCATCTGTACCCCAATGTTCATAGCAGCAATGTCCACAATCGCCAAACTGTGGAAAGAGCCAAGATGCCCTTCAACAGATGAATGGATAAAGAAGATGTGGTCCATATATACAATAGAATATTACTCAGCCATCAGAAAGGATGAATACCCAACTTTTATATCAGCGTGGACGGGTCTGGAGGAGATTATGCTGAGTGAAATAAGTCAAGCAGAGAAAGTCAATTATCATATGGTTTCACTTACTTGTGGAACGTAAGGAATAAAATGGAGGCCGGTAGGGGAAGGGCGGGAAAAGTGAATTGGGGTAAATTGGAAGGGGAGACAAACCATGAGAGACTGTGGGCTCTGAGAGACAAACTGAGGGTTATGGAGGGGAGGAGGGAAGGGGGGGATGGGTGAGCCTGGTGGTGTATTAAGGAGGGCACTAAGGTGTATTAAGGTGGGTATTGCATGGAGCACTGGGTGTGGTGCATAAACAGTGAATCTTGGATCACTGAAAAAAAAAATAGTAACTCCATTTGTTATGAGCATCTTGCAATACATGATTGTTGAATCACTACGTGAAACTAATGTAATGTTATATGTCAGCTGTACTTCAGTTAAAAAAAAACCATTGTGCAATCTAGGACTTCATTTCCCCCTAAAACTTCTAAGAGTTTTATAGCTTTAGCTCTATTCTATTTCTGTAAAAAGGCACTGTTGGGACTTTGATGGAGATGGCGTTAGATCTTCAGATTACTTTGGGTAGTGTTGTCATCCTAAAATACTCAGTTTTCCAATTTATGTAGACAGTCTTTCCATTTATTTAGGTCTTTAATTTCTTTTGGAAGTCTTTGGTAGTTTTCTGTGTATAAGGCTTTTAACCTCCTTAGCTAAATTTGTTCCTAAGTATTTTATTCATTTTGATACAATATAAATGGAATTATTTTCTGAATTTCTTTTTGAATTGTTCATTGCTAGTAATAGAAATATAACTGCTTTTTGTGTGTTGATTTGGTATCCTGCAACTTTGGTGAATTCATTTTTTAGCTCTGTGAGTGTGTTGTCTTTAGGATTTTCTGTATATAAGTTCTTGTCATCTGTGAACAGAAGTAGTATTACATCTTCTTTTCCAACTTGGATTCCTTTTATTTATTTTTTTTCCTTGTCTAATTGGACAAGCGAGAACTTTGTGTACAATTTTGACTAGAAGTAGAGAAAGCATGCATCCTTTTTTCCCGGTCTTAGGGGAAAACATTCAGTTTTTCATCATTGAGTATATTGTTGGCTGTGGGTTTTTCTTGTGGAGCCTTATAATATGCAGAGGAAGTTCTTTTCTCTTTCTATTTGATTAAGTGTTTTTGTCACAAAAGGATGTTGAATTTTGTCAAATCCTTTTCCTGCAAACTGAGATGATCATGTAATTTTTTTTCTTCCTTCATTATGTTAATATAGTGTATTCACTGATTTTTGTATGTTGAACTACTTTTGCATTACAAAGATAAATTCCACTTGGTCATGGTATGTAATCCTTTTAATGTGCTGCTGAATTCAGTTTGCTAGTATATTGTTGAGAATTTTTGTATCCATATTTATAACGGATGCTGGCCTATAGTGCTCTTGTACTTTGTCTGGCTTTGGTATCAGGGTAATGCTAACATATAGAATGAGTTAGGCAGTGTTCTCTCCTCTTCAGTTTTTTGGAAGAGTTTGAGAAGTTTTGATAATCTTCAATATACCACCGAAGCCATTTCATCTTGGACTTTTCTTTGTTGTAATTCCCCACTTTCTTTTGTGTTAATCAAATACTTGTCTGTGGACCTTTTAGCTACATGTTTGCATTATTTTTGTAGGAATTCCACTAGGGATTACAACATCATCTTTAATTTAGCACAATGTACTTAGTGTTTGTGTTAAATTATTTCAGGTGAAATAATAGCTACTTTGAAGTCATTGTTTAGTAAATCTCACATATGAGCTCTCTCATGGAGTACGTTTCTATTGACTGTCTTCTTTTCTCCCTCGAGTATGGGTCACACACTCTTATTTCTTTGCATGTGAAGTAATTTTTGATTGAAAAGTAGACATTGTAGATAATACATTTTAACCATTCTAGGTTTTGTTATGTTCTCTGATGATTGCTTTTTTCTTGTTGTTATTTTAGCTGGCAGAAAACTTATCTGGTCACAAGCAACAGATTGTTTCCCCTGTACAGTGTTGCCTTTGTCTCTGCTTAGTTTTTTCAGCGTACAGCTCTTGCATCTATGTGCTGGTGCCTGATGGATCTCCTCTGTGCCTCTGTAGTTAGCCATCACCCAGAATTTTGGCAGAGTTGACACTAAGAATATAGGCCTTACCTCTCTGCATTTTTTTTCTTTCTGAGTTTCCTCCGTAAATTTACAGTCGCTCCCTCAGCGACAAGCTCTGCCCTCTGACACCTCAACTTAATAAGGCCCCAGCTTTCTGCTGCTTAAGCTGTGTATTGTTTGGGAAATGCCCTCAGTCTGAAAAGCACAGTAAACTTACCTATCTTACTGGTCTTTTAAGGACAAACTCCCTTCTGATTTTTGCTTTGCTTTACTCTGCATGCTCTTGGATCTTTGCCTCTGCATCTGTATTTCAGTGGTAAGCCAGGGGTTTGAGTCTTGCGCCTTCTCTGGCTCTGGTACTTTTAGAATTTCTTCCCTAAATTTGTGGCTAATCTATCTGCTGCTGCAATCTCTAGACTGTAAGCCTGTATTTTTCTGCTTCAAGAGTTGTGGATATTGGAGTTATGGGTGTTGATGGGAGTAGTTCTAGCGAGTGCCCTGAGACAAAAAAGCACCTAACTTACCCATTACAGTTTCTGTATTCCAACTGTAAACCTTCTTTAGTCTCTTCCTGCCTTTGGTCACTTTCCAGTGCCCTCAAATTGTGTGTTTTGAAAAATGGTTTATCTAGGTTTAAAAACTATCTTCAGGAAACTATGCCTAACCAACTCATTTTGCCATTAATAGAAGCTGGACTAAATTCATTTGTATTTGCCTGTTTCTCATATGCACTCAAAGTCCATAAAATTGAATAAGCATTTTAAATTTGAGTCACTCTGTAAAAAAGAAAAATATGTGTAGGTTGAGAATTCATCCATTGTTTTTAGTTTTTAATATAATTAGAGGTAATGATGAATGCCTTAAATATGTATATGACATCTCAGTATTCCAAAGAATGAATGGATACAAGAACTTTTAAGAGAGTCTAAGTAACATACAAACTTAGAACAATAAATTTGTCATGTCATGCTGTCATTACTTCGTCTTTTGGAATGTTATTAAAAGTTATCATTTTGTTTTGAAAAGATAACATGTATTTTGGAAATTTTTAAAGACTGAAGCCGAAGGCAGATATTTAACGACTGAGCCACCCAGGCACCCCTAATTAGTGGTTTTAAAGTAAGCAGGTATAATGGGATCCTACTTATAAACTATCCACACTTTTCTGGTATCATGGCTAATGATACATTTTTTCCCCCTGTTGCTCTTAAGAAGTAAATAGTGGCCTCAAATCATATTATTAAAGATTCTTACACAGGTAATTTGGAAATTAAAGAAAACTTTTTGTTCTAACCAGATATATATTCAATTCTCTGCTGGTAGATATGTTTTAAACCTTATTTTGTGCTCCTTTCTAGGACTGTTTTAGAGTTAATACGCAGATTGATAAAATCCATTCTTGGTCTTTGGACACCTGGGGCATGTTTTCCCAGGTGAGATTACAGATATGGTAGAGTCTGGTTATGAGTCATAGGTATACTTAATTTTTAATAGATATTAGAATAATATTTAGTCAGGATCTTGATGCAGTGAGCAGAATATTTTCTATGGCGTGTTCTATGAAAGTTAGTAGCTCAAAATAGTGTTTGTTTTACACTATGTTCTGAGGAGCCTGAGGTATTTGGATGAAGGGAATGTTGAATTTCTAGCTCTGATCCCCTAATTTTACTTCATTGAGAGTAACTTGCTTTTATCTTGTTTATAAATTTGGGTTTGGTAAAATAATTTATTTGAAAAACAAAAAGTTATATTGCTAAAAGAAGTTTGAAAATTGGTCATATTATTTCTTGGGCGATTCATTAGATCATTGAGTGATCTGTAAAATCCAAACCTTCACATGGAAGAGACTTGAGAAAGAGTTTTATCTTGGCAAAGAGTGGAGAGCATGGATGGTTAAAATATCTTTCTATAGTTTAAAGAGTAAGAGTGTTAGTGGGATAAAATGTTATTTTATTGGGATGTGCTGTATGATGACCTACATCCTCCAGCTTGATCCAGTTATGCTTTGGGATTGGAAGGCTCTCCAAGATGATCATCTCTTTGGAAGATAAAGGAGAGAAGTAATCTCTGTCTGGTTTCTCCAGCTATGGAAATTGTTTGACAGAGGGTAAAGGATAGAGAGAACGTATTTTGTTGTTTCTTTATAAGGTTTAGGGGTACAAAGGAATAGTCACCTAGTAGAGGCTTTCCACCTAAAGCTGAATAATGAGATTGATATTTTAGAGTGAGCTAACTGTTCAGCAAAAGTAAAAACTGAAAGTTTTTGGGAAGACTTCTACTGAGGGTAAATAACTTTTGAATAAATCTTGTTGAATGGGTATACAGAGGCTACTTATTTTAATATAATAACCAGAACAACACAGTATTCATAAACTTTTCTTTCATTGAGGTAATATTTACTAATACTTTAGAGACTTTAAAACATCATAAAATTATACCATAAAATATCATAATTGTTTCTCCTATGTAATTAAGAGACCAGAGAACATAGGCTTTGAAACTGTCTAGACCTTGGTTTAAATCTCATTTCATCTTTCGTGATAACTGTGTGAAGATCAACAAGTTCTCTCTTAGGCTTCAAAGGACTGTAGGGTAGATTTAATGAGACAGAGTTTAGAGATTGCCTTTCATCTTGCTTATTAGTATATAGTAGATCCCCCAAATACTGCTTTTTTTCTTATTTTTCTTTCTTAAGAAATAGAAGTAAAGAACAAATTTCTATGATATAGAAGGTCATATTGGGTATACATCATCTGTGATTTTGTTCTGTTGTAATGTACAAAAATGCTATCTTTTTTCCCCCGAAAATCACATCATGTAATGTACATTCACTGTGCATTTTTTCTGATAGTGAGATGTTGACGTATTACTGTAAGGATTTTCAGGCTAGAGATGGCTACTGGAGGAGAATAAAAAGCATTTAAGAAAAGTAAATATCAAGACTCAAATTCCCACTAAAGCTAGAAGTTGTACTTTTTTGAAGGTAGAATAATCATAATGATTCCTTTTTGATAACTACATCACTTAATTGAATTGAAAGTTTGTTAATTTTTTTAAGATAAAATCTGCCATTTGATTTCTGTTGGCAAGTACTGTGTTAAGTATTATATGTACTTTATCTCACTGAAGCTTCACAACAGTCCCCTGAGTAGATGTTACCATTTTACAGATGAGGGAACAGTCTCCATGAGATTAAGTAACACTCCCAGGAGCAGGCAGCTAGTAAGAAGAGGACCTCTACTTGAACTTAGTATTTTCTTCCTTCCTCTGTTTGTGCTCTGGTGGATGAAAACCAAAGTTCTGTGAAACAGGAGTATTGTGTGAATTTGGGACTTTTATAAATTTTGGGTAGGGGCTATATAACAATATTATTTGTCCGTGGAAGTCGATTTGCATAACTTAAAAAAACTTAAAAAAAAAGTGTGATGGTGCCTTCTCTCCTTCATGATGCTGCCTGCATTTTTCTTTTGAAAGCTTTCTTTTCCCAGCTTTATCTCTCCCTGCTTACATATTCATAGTCTGTGCATCAGCCAAATTGAATTGTTCCCTGGTCTGGAGAGTTTGCTTTCTTGTTGCTCTGTAATTGCTCATGCTTGTGTCTCTGCCCGATGTGCTGTTGTTGCCCAGATGCTGTCAAAGTTCCTTTCAGCTGTTGTTTCCTTTCTGTAGCTTTTCCAGGTACAGTAGTCCCCCCCCCCACTTTATCAGCAGGGGGTACATTCCAAGACCCCCAGTGGATGCCTAAAGCCACAGATAGTACTGATTGAACCCTATATGCATTTTGCTTTTCCCTATACACACATGCCTATGACAAAATTTAATTTATAAATTAGGCACAGTAAGAGATTGACAGCAAGAATTAGGAAAGGGAACAATTCTAACATTACACTGTAATAAAAATGATGGGAATGTGGTCTTTCTCAGAATACTTGGTTTGCCTATACCCGGTCCTCTTCTTGTGATGATGAGAGATGATAAAATGCCTACGTGAAGAGGTGAAGTGAGGTGAACGAGGCAGGCGCCATGATGTAGTGTGAGGCTGCTACCGGCCTTCTGCTTCTGGACTGTGGCTGACCTGGGTGACTGAAACTGCAAAAAGCAAAACTGCAGATAAAGGGGTACTGCTGTACCTGTGCCCCCTTTACTTTGCGCCCTATTGCTCTTTGTTTATACTCTGATTATAGTTCTGTTTTGACTTGTGATATTGATGTTGACATACTTGTCTTATCACCACCACTTTTGTAAGTTTATACAACTCAAACCTTTTATGACATGTTCAAATTTGGGCAGATGAGAGTTAAGTGCTATTATAATGGGCCATTTAAAGTACTTTAATGATTTTTTTTTTAATGTTTCCAAGATAACAGGCTCGCTTGTGATAGTAACTAGGATTTTACAGTTGTTGCTGCTTGGCACATTCATCTGGGCACTTTGTGAATCTGCCTACTAGATCCTGTGACGGGCGTTATCAAGTTTGTAGAAGCATTTAAGTACTTTGAGAAGTTAGTTGTGTTGAACATAAATGGTACTGATAGAAGAATACTATATTTAAAAGTAAAAGCTACTCATATCTTATTTCTTCTATTTAACCACAGTGATGAAATATTTATATGGTATCTTTTATCATGGAGTTGAAGGCTCAGTTCTTTTCTTTTAGCTCTTATTGTATCTGTATCTTTGGATCATTGGTAGGAAGATATTTTAATGATGAAGAGATATTTCAGGCAAAGTAGATTTATCTTCAGATTAGTTGATGAAGGGGAGCCTGGGCGGCTCAGTGGGTTAAGCCTCTGCCTTCGGCTCAGGTCATGATCCCAGGGTCCTGGGATTGAGCCCCACATCGGGCTCTCTGCTCATCGGAGAGCCTGCTTCCCTCCTCTCCCTCTGCCTGCCTCTCTGCCTACTTGTGATCTCTCTCTCTGCCAAATTAAAAAAAAAAATTAGTTGATGAAAATTCAGTTCTTTAACTTGTCATTTCAGAATTTGCTAACAGCCACCTCTGTGCGAGTGTGGAGTGTCATGATGTTAGTCTTTCCCTGAGCTCAGATGGTTATTTTTTCACTTAACTATTCTTCTGCCAACTATTTTTTTCTAGAATTTCGTTGAGAGAAAATTTAAGGACAATTTTCCCTCCCTCCCTCCCTCCC
>LNAC01000778.1:321278-518970 GCA_002007465.1 Ailurus styani
TCACCCACCCCCCCACCCCCCTCTCCTCTAAAACCCTCCGTTTGTTTCTTAGAGTCCACGGTCTCTCATTTTTCTTCTCCCCCTCTGATCGAGAGACAGTGCATGAGTGGGGCAGGGTGGGAGGAGGAGCAGAGGGAGAGGGAAAGAATCCTAAGCAGACTCTGCATTGAGTGCAGAGCCTGACATGGGGCTGGATGTCATGACTCTGAGATCATGACCTGAGCTGAAATCAAGAGTTGGACACTTAACCGACTAAGCCACTCAGGCACCCCAAGGACAGTTTTTCTGAAGGCTAATCGGTCTATTTCTCTTGATTAGAGAATCTCAGAAGGTTGGGGTGTGGGGGGAGGAGAGGAGTAAGCACATCCGAATTAACTAGAGACCTTGTTTTGTTTTTAAGAACACCTATTTTATTTTCATTTAGAAGTGCCACATCTCTCTTCCAGCCAGTCTCATTGACTCCTTAGATGTGTGCAAAATGGTTGAGATCCATTGCTTTAATTTTCTGGAATCCATTCTTGGATTAAACCAAAATTATATTGTATTACTATATTGTATTATTCTTTACCATATAATTCTTTTTACTGAATTTCCCTTTAGTTTGATGCCATTATTGTTCTTTGAGGAAAATTATAATCAGCCTTTTGAGACTTACTGCCTTTTCTGTAAGATAGTTGTGGCCATTTTTGTACATTGGAGGACTTCAATAACAGACTTTGATTGTCTTTAAAGTTGTTGTAAAGGGGCATCTGTCTGGCTCTGTCAAAAAAGCATGCAACTCTTGATCTCAGGGTTGTGAGTTTGAGCCTCAGGTGGGTTGTAGAGATTACTAAAAGGTAAATAAACTTAAAAGAGAAGGTCGTTAGGGTGCTTGATGGCTCAGCGGGTTGAGCTTCTGATACTGATTTTGGCTTGGGACATGATCTCAGGGTCCATGCTCAGCAGGAAGTCTGCCTGAGATTCTCTCTCTCCCTTTACCCCTCCCCCTGCTCACACGCATGCTCTTTCTCTCTCAAATAAACAAATCTTTTTAAAAAGCATTAAAAAATAAAGTTGTTGTAAAGACATTGTTTACACATTATGTACTTGCTGAGAAGATCCATGAAAGACATTGCAATCTGGTTTCAATATTATGAACACTTAGTACTTCTACTGAATAGTGAGAGGATCATGATTTTATCAATGCTAAGAGTCATGTAATTCCTTTTCTCTATATGATCTTATAGAAAATATAGGGATAGATTTTGACTCGTTGTTTTTTTACATTTCCTACCAGAGTTAATTTTAATTTTTTTCATTCTTTTACTCCTATTGCTCTGATTTTGTTTTTTCATTTAATTGTATCTTAAATTGTATGCTTTTAAAAGTTGTCTTACATTCTCCTTAAAATAAGGCAGGATATAATTAATGTGTAACATTTACCAATTTTGCTTTCCTACTTTCTTAATAGTTTTTGTTTTAGTTTTGGGTTACACACTCTTTTGAGGATCTTAATGAATTTTTAGATGTTTACTCCAGGGAAAAATCATATATTCACATACGCATGAATTTTGCACACAATTTCATTGGACTTTCTGAAACTCCAGGAAACCCTAAGCCGAAGTCATTGTGTATCTGGAATATATTATTTGGAAATGTTTTTCTGTAAGGTGGCCATATCTGATTACCTGTACTGTTGTTTTTATATATTTAATTTGTATTTAGTAGCAATCCCTTTTCATTGATAATTTTTTATGGATTGGTTCTGTGGTTCAGTTGAAATGCTAAAAAGCAAGAGTGCCCTGGGGCAAATAATAAAAAAAAAATCAGAGAAAATAAAAAGCAAGAGTGATAACATAGGGCGCCTGGGTGGCTCAGTGGGTTAAAGCCTCTGCTTTCGGCTCAGGTCATGATCTCAGGGTCCTGGGATCGAGGCCCGCATCGGGCTCCCTGCTCAGCGGGGAGCCTGCTTCCCCCCTCTGTCTGTCTGCCTGCCTCTCTGCCTCCTTGTGATCTCTCTCCCTCTGTGAAATAAATAAATAAAATCTTTAAAAAAAAAAAAAAAAAGAGTGATAACATAATTAATATCAATGTTGTTGGAAAGAATTCTTAGTGAAAAGGTTAATAAGAAATGTTTCCAAGGTGGTGTTTCTGTAATACCATTTGAAGTATTTATTGAATATCTTTGTCACTTAATTATTTTAAAACAGAATAGGAAATTAAAGTTGTCATAAATTATCAAAGAGGAGCTGAATATTCCCTAAATTGTGTTTATGGCACAGAGGAAATTATAATAACAAAGGGAAATAGGACCCATCTACCTAACTTGAGTGACATCTGTTCAAAAGATGCACAAAATAGAGTTTTTAGTATTTTCACTGAAACTGGTTTTGTTTTTTGTTTTTATTTGCCCCAGGGGTACAGGTCTGTGAATCATCAGGCTTACACCTTTCACAGCACTCACCATAGCACAAACCCTCCCCAATCTCCATAACCCATCCACCCTATCCCTACCCTCCCATCCCCCAGTAACCCTCAGTTTGTTTTGTGAGATTAAGGGTCTCTTATGGTTTATCTCCTTCCCAATCCCATCTTGTTTCATTACTTTTCCCTCCCTACCCCCCACAACCCTCTGCCCTGCCCCTTAAGTTCCTCATATCAGAGAGATCATATGATAATTGTCTTTCTCTGATTAACTTATTTCGCCTAGCAGAATACCCTCTAGTTCCATCCATGTCATTGCAAATGGCAAGAATTCGTTTCTTTTGATGGCTGCATAGTATTCCATTGTATATATATATACCACATCTTCCTTATCCATTCATCTGTTGATGGACATCTAGGTTCTTTCCATAGTTTGGCTATTGTGGACATTGCTGCTATAAATATTTGGGTGCATGTGCCCCTGAGGATCACTACCTTTGTATCTTTAGGGTAAATACCCAGTAGTGCGATTGCTGGGTCGTAGGGTAGCTCTATTTTCAACTTTTTGAGGAACCTCCATACTTGTTTTCCAGAGTGGCTGCACCAGCTTGCATTCCCACCAACAGTGTAGGAGGGTTCCCCTTTCTCTGCATCCTCACCAACATCTGTCATTTCCTGACTTGTTGATTTTAGCCATTCTGACTGGTGTGAGGTGGTATCTCACTGTGGTTTTGATTTGTATTTCTCTGATGCCGAGTGATGTTGAGCACTTTCTCTTGTGTCTGTTGGCCATTTGGATGTCTTCTTTGGAAAAATGTCTGTTCATGTCTTCTGCCCATTTCTTGACTGGGTTATTTGTTTGATGGGTGTTGAGTTTGAGAAGCTCTTTATAGATTTTGGATACTAGCCCTTTATCTGATATGTCATTTGCAAATATCTTCTCCCATTCTGTCAGTTGTCTTTTCGTTTTGTTGACTGTTTTCTTGGCTGTGCAAAAGCTTTTAATCTTGATGAAGTCCCAATAGTTCATTTTTGCCCTTGCTTCCCTTGCCTTTGGTGAGGTTCCTAGGAAGAAGTTGCTGCGGTTGAGGTCGAAGAGGTTGCTGCCTGTGTTCTCCTCGAGGATTTTGATGGATTCCTTTCTCACATTGAGGTCTTTTATCCATTTTGAGTCTATTTTTGTGTGTGGTGTCAGGAAATGATCCAGTTTCATTTTTCTGCATGTGGCTGACCAGTTTTCCCAACACCATTTGTTGAAGAGACTGTCTTTTTCCCACTGGACATTCTTTCCTGCTTTGTCGAAGATTAGTTGACCATAGAGTTGAGGGTCCATTTTTGGGTTCTCTATTCTGTTCCACTGGTCTATGTGTCTGTTTTTGTGCCAGTACCATACTGTCTTGATGATGACGGCTTTGTAATAGAGCTTGAAATCTGGAATTGTGATGCCGCCAACTTTGCTTTTTTTTTTCAACATTCCTTTGGCTATTCGGGGTCTTTTCTGGTTCCATATAAATTTTACGATAATTTGTTCCATTTCTTTGAAATAAATTCCTGGTATTTTGATGGGTATTGCATTAAATGTGTAGATTGCTTTAGGTAGCATAGACATTTTCACAGTATTTGTTCTTCCAATCCATGAGCATGGAATGTTTTTCCACTTCTTTGTGTCTTCCTCAATTTCTTTCATGAGTACTTTATAGTTTTCTGAATACAGATTCTTTGCCTCTTTGGTTAGGTTTATTCCTAGGTATCTTATGGTTTGGGGTGCACTTGTAAATGGGATTGACTCCTTAATTTCTCTTTCTTCTGTTTTGTTGTTTGTATATAGAAATGCAACTGATTTCTGTGCATTGATTTTATATCCTGACACTTGACTGAATTCCTGTATGAGTGCTAGCAGTTTTGGAGTGGAGTCCTTTGGGTTTTCCACATAAAGTATCATATCATCTGCAAAGAGTGAGAGTTTGACCTCTTCCTTGCCGATTTGGATGCCTTTTATTTCTTTTTGTTGTCTGATTGCTGAGGCTAGGACTTCTAGTACTATGTTGAATAGCAGTGGTGATAGTGGACAGCCTTGCCGTGTTCCTGACTTTAGGGGAAAAGCTCTCAGTTTTTCTCCATTGAGAATGATATTCGCTGTGGGTTTTTCGTAGATGNTGTTTTTCGTAGATGGCTTTGGTGACATTGAGTTATGTACCCTCTATGCCTACACTGTGAAGAGTTTTGATCAAGAGAGGGTGCTGTACTTTATCAAATGCTTTTTCAGCATCTATTGAGAGGATCATATGGTTCTTGTTCTTTCTTTTATTAATGTCTTGTATCACATTGATTGATTTGCGAATGTTAAACCAACCTTGCATCCCAGGAATAAATCCCACTTGGTCGTGGTGAATAATCCTTTTTATGTGCTGCTGGATCCTATTGGCTAGTATTTTGTTGAGGATTTTTGCATGCATGTTCATCAAGGATATTGGTCTGTAATTCTCATTTTTGATGGGGTCTTTGCCTGGTTTTGGGATCAAGGTAATGCTGGCCTCATAAAAGGAGTTTGGAAGTTTTCCTTCCAATTCTATTTTTTGGAACAGTTTCAGGAGAATAGGTATTAATTCTTCTTTAAATGTTTGGTAGAATTCCCCTGGGAAGCCGTCTGGCCCTGGGCTCTTGTTCGTTGGGAGATTTTTGATGACTGCTTCAATCTCCTTACTGGTGATGGGTCTATTCAGGTCTTCAGTTTCTTCCTGGTTCAGTTTTGGTAGTTTATATTTCTCTAAGAATGCATCCATTTCTTCCAGATTGTCAAATTTGCTGGTGTAAAGCTGCTCATAATATGTTCTTATAATTGTTTGTATTTCTTTTGTGTTAGTTGTGGTCTCTCCTCTTTCATTCATGATTTTATTGAATCCTTTCTCTTTTCTTTTGGAGAAGTCTGGCCAGGGGTTTATCAATCTTATTAATTCTTTCCTTTCAAAGAACCAGNTTGATTTGTTCTATTGTTCTTTTGGTTGCTATTTCATTGATTTCTGCTCTGATCTTTATTATTTCTCTTCTCCTGNCTCCTGTTGGGTGTAGGCTTTCTTTGCTGGTTCTTCTCCAGCACCTTTAGGTGTAGGGTTAGGTTGTGTACTTGCGACCTTTCTTGTTTCTTGAGAAAGGCTTGTATTGCTATATACTTTCCTCTTAGGACTGCTTTTGCTGTATCCCAAAGATTTTGAACAGTTGTGTTTTCATTTTCATTTTTTTCCATGAATTTTTAAAATTCTTCTTTAATTTCCTGGTTGACCCATTCATTTTTAGTAGGATGTTCTTTAGCCCCCATGTATTTGAGTTCTTTCCAACTTTCTTCTTGTGATTGAGTTCTAGTTTCAGAGCATTATGGTCTGAAAATATGCAGGGAATGATCCCAATCTTTTGGTACCTGTTGAGACCTGATTTGTGACCCAGAATATGGTCTATTCTGGAGAATGTTCCATGTGCACTGGAGATGAATGTGTATTCTTTTTGGGGGGGATGGAATGTTCTGAATATATCTGTGATGTCCAACTGGTCCAGGGTGTCATTTAAAGCCTTTATTTCCTTGTTGATCTTTTGCTTTGATGATCTGTCCATTTCAGTAAGGGGGGTGTTCAAGTCCCCTACTAATATTGTATTCTTGTCAATGTGTTTCTTTGATTTTGTTATTAATTGGTTTATATAATTGGCTGCTCCCATGTTAGGGGCATAGATATTTATGATTGTTAGATCTTCTTGTTGGACAGATCCTTTTAGTATGATATAGTGTCCTTCTTCATCTCTTATGATATTCTTTGCCTTAAAGTCTAGTTTATCTGATATAAGGATTGCCACTCCAGCTTTCTTTTGCTGTCCATTGGCATGGTAAATTGTTTTCCATCCCCTCACTTTAAATCTGGAGGTGTCTTTGGGTGCAAAATGAGTTTCTTGTAGACAGCATATCGATGGGTCTTGTTTTTTTATCCATTCTGATACCCTGTGTCTTTTAGTTGGGGCATTTAGTCCATTTACATTCAGAGTAANACATTTACACTCAGGGTAACTATTGAGAGATATGAATTTAGAGCCATTGTATTGCTTGTAAGGTGACTGCTACTGTGTATTGTATCTTTCCCTTTCTGGTCTATGTTTCTTTTAGGCTCTCTTTGCTTATAGGACCCATTTCAATATTTTCTGTAGGGCTGGCTTGGTGTTTGCAAATTCCTTGAGTTTTTGTTTGTCCTGGAAGATTTTTATCTCTCCTTCTATTTTCAGTGAGAGCCTAGCTGGATATAGTATTCTTGGCTGCATATTTTTCTCATTTAGTGCTCTGAATATATCATGCCAGTTCTTTCTGGCCTGCAAGGTCTCTGTGGACAGGTCTGCTGTCTAATATTTCTACCATTGTGTGTTACAGACTTCTTGTCCCGAGCTCCTTTCAGGATTTTCTCTCTGTCACTAAGACTTGTAAGTTTACTATTAGATGGCAGCCGTGGACCTATTTTTATTGATTTTGAGGGGGGTTCTCTGTGCCTCCTGGATTCTGATGCTTGTTCCTTTTGCCAAATTAGGGAAATTCTGTACTATAATTGGCTCCAATATACCTTCTGCCCCTCTCTTTCTTCTGGGAATCCCAGTTATTCTAATATTGTTTTATCTCATGGTATCACTTATCTCTCGAATTCTCCCCTCATGGGCCAGTAGTTGTTTGTCTCTCTTTTCCTCTGCTTCTTTATTCTCTTTCATTTGTTCTTCTAAATCACTAATTCTATCTTCTGCCTCATTTATCCTAGCAGTAAGAGCTTCCATTTTTGATTGAATCTCATTAATAGCTTTTTTGATTTCAACTTGGTTAGATTTTAGTTCTTTTATTTCTCCAGAAAGGGTTTTTATTTCTTTAGAGAGGGATTCTTTATTACCTTCCATGCTTTTTTCAAGCCCAGCCAGCACCTTGATAACCGTCACTCTGAACTCTAGTTCTGTCATATTACTAATGTCTGCATTGATCACGTCCCTAGCCATCATTACTGCCTCTTGTTCTTTTTGTGTGTGTGTGTGTGTTTTTTTCCATTTTGTCATTTTATGCAGATAAGAATAGATGGATGAGTGAACAAAATATCAAAGGGTAGCAGTGACCCCAGAAAAATATAACCAGAAGAGTCCTGAAACTAGGGGGAAAAGAAAGAGGGAAAAAAACAAAAAACAAAAACAAACAAATGAAAACAAAACAAAACAAAAATTATAAAACAAAACTCTATATCTATATTGATATTTATATTAGCTATTTCTGTTTCTATATCTATCTCTGTCTCTGACTCTATATATCTGTCAGAGTGGTGAATTGAACAGATCCTATATGTATACAAAAAATAAGGTTAAATATAATGAGGGATAAAAGACGACTATTACAGTGAAAATTTAAAGATTTAAAAATGTTAATAAGATATAATAGTTGAAAAACGTTAAAATAGGAAAGAGGAAAAAATTTAAAAGAAAAGAATAAGAAAAAAAATCAAATTCAAAGAATTTAACTTTGAACGACTCATGGGGAAAAAGCCATGAATTCTCTGTGTTGCTTTCCCCTAGCTCCAGAGTTCCACAATTCTCAGCGATCTTTGAACTTGGTCTTGGCTGTATGTTTTTGCTGATTTTTGGGGGGAGTGGCCTGTTGCTGTGATTCTCAAGTGTCTTGGCTTGAGGTGTAATTGTACTGCCCTCGCCAGGGGCCAGGCTAAGTAATCAGCTCGGGTTCGCTCTTAGGAGCTTTTGTTCCCTGATCGCTTTCCCTACAGCTTTGGAGGACAGGACTGAAAATGGCGGCCTCCTAATTTCCGACCCGGAGAAGCTGAAAGCTCGGGACCTCACTCCTCAGTGCATCCTCAGAGAAAAGCAGTCAGTCTCTCCCGTCTCCCTGGTCTCCGGCGCACTCCGAGCTCACCCGGCCTGTGACCAAGCGTTTCTATCTCTGGCGTGTTGCCCCTTTTAGAATCTCCAAACCCTGCAGATTCCTGCAGCTGCTCTCATGCTGCTTCTACCCAAGGAGGAAGGAGGGGTCTCTTCGGGTCTGCCACCCGTGGGGTCCCCGCTCAAAGAGCAGTGATCCGACTGTGCTTTGGATCACGGCCCAAGGTAACCCCGAGCTGAGAGACACCTTCTCAGCCTGGCTCCATCTCTTCTGTTGGCTTCTCTCTGATACCTGGGAGTTCTGTCGTGCTCAGATACCCCTGGTCTTTTTGTGTCCCTGTGGGTCCCAAGACCACAGTGTCCCCGCAAGGGCTTCACCCCCTGCTTAGCCTCTGTCCCTCAGTGCAGCAGACTTCTAAAAGTTCTGATTTTGTGCTCTACTGCTTTCTCACTTGCCGGGAACCAGCCCCTCCCCCCAGGGTCTATCTTCCCGTCGCTTCAGATTCACTTCTCTGCACATCCTGCTTTCCGGAAAGTGGTCGATTTTCTGTTCCTAGAATTGCTGCTCTTTTTCTCTTCGATCTCCTGTAGAATTTGTAGGTGTTCAGACTGGTTTGATAACTATCTGGGTGAATTTCGTGGACCTGATGATAATCGGTCTCCTACTCCTCCGCCATGTTGCTCCTTCCAAACCTCACTGCAACTGTTTTATAAGTAATTCTTATCCCTTATGTATAGTATTGCTTTTTAATAGAAGTTTTGTCTTGAAATGAGCTAAAATGTGCCTGTATAGTATTTACCTTTAGGATAGAATAAAGTAACATTATCGCAAATGGTAGCTGTTCAGTTTTATAATTAACTGAGTATTTGAATGAAGTAAAAGTAAATAGCACTTTATAGTGTCATGTTTCATGTTTGGTACCATTTAATCTTCTTACTGTATGATTTTTAAATGAAACTTTTTGCCTAAATAACTTCTTTCAGGGAAATAAAACTTTAGGAAGATAGCCTTGGCTCCAACCTTACTTTATCTCCTACAAGCTATGTAAAGCAGAGCAGGTCACCTAACTTCTCTGAGCATGTTTTCTCATCCAGAGGAAATATATCAGCAAGACTTCCCTCACAGTGTTGGTATGAGGATTTGTAAGTTGATAATATAAAGGTTTAACACAGTAGCTCATTTATTATCACAGTAAGCATTCAATAAGGTCGATTATGATTATTGAAAGATGTCTCACAGAGAAAACTGAACCTTGCGGATTGAGATAGTGTGTGGCATTCTAGAGGGAAAACCAAAATTCAGTCCTATTTCAGGTTTTCAATGCTATAGGTCAGCAAGCCTTGCAGTATATCTACTAGGTGCCTAATACTGTGCTAGACCTTTTTCTAAGTCATTAATATTCCTATTTCCACAATTAATTTCCTCCTAACATGAAAATAATGTAAGGGTGATTAACAACTAAGTACGTTAAAAGGGAAATGCTCAGGGAAGAGAGCGTAAAAGGGAAATAAATACCCGTTGAGTATAGGCCATCAGTTCTTCACGGGCCATCTAACTTAACACATGTAGGACTTTGTAAAGCTGTGCTCTGTTCTCTTAAGCAGCAGCACTTATTGGGTGCCAACAGTGCACTTTCTTGACAATGCTGCACAAATAAACCCCTCATTGCTCTCTCCTTTATTGTGCTTTTCTTTCTTTCTTTCTTTCTTTCTTTCTTTCTTTCTTTCTTTTTTTATGGAAAAAACTATTTATTGCAATATTTCATGTGTTATAACAAATGCAAGTAAAACCAGGTCAAGACATTTAATTCAGCTTTTATACCATCACAGAGGAAATTTTTATAGTGATTTTATAGTGATATATATATATATCCAGTCTGTGTCTAATGTGATCAGAACTCTCACTTGTTAGCATTAATCTTTTTAAGAATTTATGTTAAATAAAAAAATTTTCAGTTTACGTCTGTTAATACTATTGTATGTCCGTAGCTGTCTAAGTGGAAAGCAATTATCTATGATCTTAATAATAAGATTAATAAGATTCTCTTGTTCCTTTTACTTTCTGCCTTAAAAAAGTGGTGGATGTGCTTTGGTAGTCTGCCTTCCTCAGTGCCTCTCAGAAATATATGATATACTGCTTTCATGGAAGCAGGGTGAGGAAAATGACCTAAATCCCAGATAGACTCAGCTCTCCTGCTTTATCTTACTTGATGCTTCAGGGTTTGATAGTGGTAGGAGTTGATATTGGTGGCAGTGACAGGAATGACAGCACTTTTTACCACTTGTTGGTGCAAGTACAAAGCTGTCATGCTTGAAAGCCATGGATACAGCTTCTAGAGGTCTGTTAAAAAAATGTGTGAATAGAAGGGTAGAGATACTTAGGATTATTTTCACACATTATTTTATCAGGAGCAAGGGGAGAAATACTGTGTTTAAGTTTGCTCTGCTCTTTCTCTCCTGCAAAAACTGAATATTCTTTAAAAGGTGAAAGCTTTCATATTAAGATGAGTCCAGTTTTCCATTTACTTCTCCATCTCAGTACCCTTCTGTTCCAAATGTTTGTGAATTGTTGTATCATCCTAATTTGCATTCTACTTTGTATGGTGCAATATGTTATTATATTACTAATCTGCCCAATCTGTTAACTGGGGTTTCCTTTTTTTTTTTTTTAAAGATTTTATTTATTTATATGACAGAGAGAGAGAGATTACAAGTAGGCAGAGAGGCAGGCAGAGAGAGAGGAGGAAGCAGGCTCCCTGCTGAGCAGAGAGCACGATGTGGGGCTTGATCCCAGGACCCTGGGATCATGACCTGAGCTGAAGGCAGAGGCTTTAACTCACTGAGCCACCCAGGTGCCCAACTGGTGTTTCCTTTAAAAAAATTACTTTAATCTCTTTGAATGCTTTCTAGAAAAAGTCAGTCTTCAAGTTAGTTTTCTTCTGTGAACTCTAACCCACAATACTATAATCACATTTTATTTCTCTATGAGCTGAGTGTCTCTGAGTATTTTAGATCTTTTTCCTGCCTTGCCTAGGTTTAATTATCTCCTTTTTCCCCCTTTTTATAATATAGTCTGAGCTCCCTTTTCCCCTAACATTTATTATTAGTCATCTCATGTTTAGCTTCTTGAGTTCACTGCTGTCCCATAGGGAAATTGCTTACATTTGCAAGGAGTACATACAAGTGTACTTTTCTGAGATGTAAAGAAAATAAGCTCCAAAAGTTTTCTTCAGTTTTTTTTTCTTTCTCATCTTATTCAGTGAAAAGGAAGAAAAAAATACATTATTTTATCTCTTTTTCCTTGCTGCTTCTCTCCATTTAGAAAAATAACCTGTCTCACAATTTGACAGGTTACCTTTCTTACCTTTTTCAAGATGGTCTTGGAATGTAACTTCAAATTATTTAATTATAGTAGAAAAGGGTTTAAGTTTTTGATATTTTATCATTTTCATTTTTAGGAATATTGCTGTATGTTTTTAATTTTTAAAAATTATTTTTATGCAGCCATTAACAGTGAAGGAGACATGTCTGTGATGAGTTGGATGGATAGTCATAATTGTTAGGAGCGAAGGATGATATTTATATTTTTTACTTTATATACCTTGGCATTTTTCCATTGTTTATAACATTTTGTAATTAAAAAATTACTGAAGAAGAAAATACATGTTTAGTGGAAAAACCGAATAAACCAAAATGCAAAATATAGATATTTTAAAGCATCAATTTGAATTTTTCATTTTGAATAGTTTGTAATAACTAGAACATTCTTGAATAATGTCATTTCTTTCACTTAATTGAATTTTTTGCTTTGCCAGAAATTCTTTTTGTTTTTGTCCTTGTTATTAATGCAAAACAATTTAAAAGTTCTCAGATCATTGAGGATAGTCTGTTTTTTTATGGTCTTTTTTTTTTTTTTGGCCATCATTTTTATTCTTCAATTTCTTATACCAGTTGTCTTTTTAGTCAGTTGACATACCCTGTTGATTCTGCCTTCATGTTGTCTGTCACACGTGTACACTCCTTTGCACAGCTACTGCCAGCACTTTTTGTCAGGCCTTTTATTACCTATTGGGGTGATCGCTGTGGCTTTCTGTCTTCTGTGTCTTAACCAACAATTTGGTTTTTTAGCTTCCTGTTTTGTGTCTTACCCAATCAACCCTTTCTACATATTGCTGATTGATTGATTGATTTGTAACCCATTTATCATTGTCTTATTCCCCTGCTCAGATATCTCTGCTGATATTTAAAGCCTTCTTTCTGTCTTTGGCCCCAGTTTAACTTTAGAGATCAACTTCTCACTATTGTATAACTTTTCTTCTAAAGAGAGCAATTTACCATTTCTAGATCTGCTTCAGTAGCTTTCTTCAACAGTACTTTTATTTATATTGTTCTTAAATCCAACATAATTCCTTTCTTCTTAAGAATGTTTTTTATTAAGAATGTTGCTTTTTTTTTTTTTTTAATAGTATTTACTGCATTCTGCCTTTTTGTAGGTATTGCCAGATTAAACTTCCAGGGTAATGACTGTATTCCATATGAATATGTGTATCTGCCATAGTGCCTTCCACTTTGTAAGGATTCAAATATTAATTGAATTACAAAGCTTACTTAAATGTACAATCAAGATGTAATAAAACTAAAAGTTTTATTGACTTTGGAAAATAGTCTTCAAATTACTGCGTAGACTAAAGCCTGACTAAGCACCTTTTTCTTATCTTTTAGGTTTTCACCTTTCAATCTAATCTCCGTTAAATAAGGAGTTTGGATTTTTAATGCCAAAAGAACTTAGATTTTGCTATCATTTTATTTGGGGTTTAAAAAATAGACAAGTAGACCACATACCTAAAAATTGACTTAACCATGGTGAGAAGACCAGAAATATTATGGATGGCATTTTTTAAAAAGCATAATTATAAATTCTTAAATTTTCATAATAGATTTGAACATCTGTTGGGACTAATTGGTAGACTAATGACCTCCTGAAATTAGCAAGCATGAGAGTTCCATATCTTATTGAGCTCATGTTTGGTTAGTTTTTAAAATAATAGTTCTTCTGTGGTTTTGAAGAACTAACCCAGTTAACTATATGTAAGTGGATGCCTGTGTCTGTGATTTGTGGCAGAAGGATCCCATATTGAGTTTACTGTTACCTCTGTTGCTTTTGCATTGCCAGTTTTCATTCTAACATGAAAATTTGGCATTTACATTTTTTCCCATAAAATTATTAGAAATACAGTAAAGGACATACACATTTTGGTGAAGCCCATCATGAGGAAAATAAAAATACTTCACCTTTTCATGGAACAAACACTTAAAAAAAAAAGTTGTCTAAGCTTCTCATTCTCTCATTTAAGCTGAGGTCATTCATTTTAAGCATATTTGTGACTTTTCAAAAGCCGATCCTTTAAGACAAATATTATTTGGTTTACATATTACATACTATTTAACATTAAAAAGCAATTAGAAGTTGTGTGGTAGGTATGAATTTTCTTTGTTGTAAAGCAATGGGTGTACTTCTGAATACCTGAAAGTTCATTACAGGAGGGCAAAAATGCTTGTTAATCGTCTGTTCCAGTGTCAAACATAGAAATAATAAGAGTTTAGAAGGCAATATCATAATATTTGCCATTTATTATTTTGTTAGATTTCTTATTACAGAGCACAAGAGGGCATGAAAGCAGTTTAGGCAAATATATTTAAAAGTGTTTTTTTAACTGAGTTCTTTGGCATACTTATAGACTTGAAGATTAAAAAATATTTAAGACACAGAGGGTTTCTGTTAATATGAAAATTCTAAAAATAGTCTAATTTTTATGAAGATTATAAAACTAAATACAGTTATAATTTATGCTTGGAAGTTTAAGTATAAAATTAAAAAATTTTAATGGCTGTATTATGAGATATTCTGTGCCAAATATGTTTATTGAATGAAAAAAATGTCAGTACCCTTACCTATGAAGTCTTAATTTACGTACAGGTTTCTGAAAATTGTCTTACTTTCTTAGGCTACATTTTGTCGAATTGAAGCATTTCTTTAATTCCATAGAAGTAGAAAACAAGACAGAAGGATACTGTTCCTTTGCCAAGATTTGACATGTTAACATTATGAGAAATAAATCACTATTAAATTTCCCATGTAACCTCAGTGAATTCAAGCTATTGCATGGTGCTCATTTCCCTCAAGGATTAATGTATTCAGTAAACTAGACTGGGTCAGTCCCAACCTCACTTACATAAAAGTGATATAGTATTGAATTCCTTGACATAAAATTTTATTTAAAGATGAGTTGCTACTTGATTTAATGGACACACTGTTAAAAAAATAGAATAAAAAGTTGTCCAGCTATCAATTATAAGGTAGCAAGAACTGTATTTGCCTATTTTAAGTAACTTATTGCTATTTTTCTGATATAGTGATAATTAGCACTGATTGATAGATTATTGGATTATAACAGTTGGAAAATATTTGTTTGATATGAGATTCGCAAACCTGTTATCTATAGTTAGGATTAGTAATTTTATAGTTTTCCAACATGAATTGAAGATGAGAAACACAAAGATTAAAGTTAGATTAAGTGGTATAAAGTAAAAAATATTGACAAGATTTATTGCCATTTAAATGATTTTAAGAGTGGAAATAGAACTATTGTACTTTGAAACATTTGGAAACTATGGTAGTATAGGAACCTTGTGTAAATTTTATTACTCTAAAGTTGCTATGTATCTAAAATTAGAAATCATTGGCTTTGTACAGCTTCTCTACAATGATAGAAAGTCTTTTTTTCTTTCTTTTATTCAGATTTTAATAGTTGACTTCTGGTATACAGAAAGGCTGACTTAGCTAAAGTTAGGAAGTCCGTTTATTTTAATGCACTGGTTTTTACCAGTATACTGTATTAATCTGGAGCATCTGGCTTAGACTCAAGCAAAGTGAGGAAGGAAGAAAAGAGGCTCGTGCTTTAGTTTTCTTCCTTTCCTTTATTGTCATTTTATTTGTATATTTATAGGCATAGTGCCCTTGATCTTAGAAAATCAATCTCTTTTTCATAATAAACTCGAAGTTCAAAATTTCCCTATCTTAGAGTGTATATACAGGGTTGTTTCTTGTTTCTTAAATTTTAAAATCCTGATAAATCCTACTTTCTGCATACAAAGAAACAGGATAAGATTTCACACATAGTTCATTATTTTTGATGCATAAAATATTATAGCAAGTAGACTATACCAGAAAACATAATGTAGTGACATAGAAAATCCTGAATTATTTTGATTGTTTGGAGACCATAACTTTTGTTCTTATATTAAAGTGCTATTCCACTTGTCATTTATATAAATATATCTATAGTTTGTGGCTTAGAAACAAGTACACCTCATAAAAAGAAAAGGATACCTGTGTCAAGTTACATTTTAAAGTTATACACTGTTTTAAGGCTATGTATTTATTATTTAGAAAATATGACTTACATGAATATCTTCTGATGGACATAATAATGACAAAATATACACAATATTACTTTAACAGACTGCCATGCAACAAATACATTGTAATGAAGAAATTGAATATATATGACCTAATCTAATCTTGACATTTACATTGAAAATTTACAACATAACCAATACTTAAAATGTTTTTTCTTATATTTGGCAGTAATTTCATTTTTGTACAATTTAAACATGGGCTTAATGAAACTTAGGTTTTTTTCCCTAGTCTGTGACAACCTGAGGTACTAAACATTTTTCTCTTATTTCACTGTCTTCAAAGGTAATTTTTTTGTTTCTTTTAGGATCTATCCAAGAATTGTGTATTACAGCATTATTAGGCAGAGGATCAGCTTCCACTATGGAAACAACTCGCTTTTTCATTTTACTTTTCAAGACCTTTTGAAATTTTTGTCTAGTAAATGCGTATAATAAAGGGTGAAATATAGTTGTTCCATAACCCATGACTAGAAAACACAACCTTAATTTTACTAAAAGGTCACTTGGGCCTAAACATAATATGGTGGTATTTAAAACAGAAATTGGTGTCCAGCAGAGAAGAAATGTAGAAATAATCAATAAAGACATCCTGAAGACTCTTTTTTGCCTTTCTCGTCGTTCACGGTGTCGTTTCACAGCTCGCCGGAGGGCAATTATTACAGAAACTGAAGTTCTTACACCAAAGACCACATTTCTCCCACCACTGCTTTGTGACATGTCTGTAGTCTCATGCTGTGTGGTTAGAGAAATTGTCTTTTTCTTTCTTGCTTTCTTCTTCTGCCCTGTTGAAAATCTTGTGCCGATTCGAATATTAAGAGCCTGAAGGATTTTGGTGTATGTGATTAACATTACTATGACAGTGAAAAAGAATATTGGGATTTGTACTAGCAGGTGATAATACATTCCCAGTTCAGTGTAGTATTCATTTGTACTGACACACAAAAGTGTCTTGTTTTCCCACGTATTTCCACTTTGAAGACTGAAAAAGTTTACCTCAATAAAGGGAATCAGGAAAGAGAAAAATGAAAAAATCCAAATGGATATCATTAGCATTACAGCTCTGCCCATTGTCAGAATTCGGTTTGCAGGTTTTACAGAGATGTCATATCTGTCCAGGGTGATAGCAAAAACGTTGATTGCTGTTGAGACACTTGCAAAAGATACACAGGCCTCATGGAAACAGCAGATGAGAGCAGTGTTACTCTCCAGTGAAAGCAGAAGGATAACTATAGTTAGAGGAATACATCCCACACAAATTATTACATCAAGTACATGAAGATTCATTGTAATAATGTTACTGACAGAGTTGATTAAGTTGGATTTCATGCAGTAAAGTACCAGTACGGTGAGGTTGCTGCCAAGTCCCAACACAATTTCTAGCATAAGAAATCCGGTGAGAGACACTTGAAAGCTTAATGGATATGATAGTGGTTGGTACATATTGGTGTTGATGTCATCAATGTCATCTCGCACTGTAATGTTAGATTCAGACTGCATGTTGATTTCCAGAATGGGAGAAAAACACATTCTTTTGGAGCAGTTGGTGTTTTCCCTAGAAAGTGAAATAGAATAAACTCTTTGATATTTGGCAATTTAAATGACGTATAAAACATGTGTTCCTTGTAAAAAAAAAAACAAGTCTTTTTATTGTGTACTTGGCTTAATTTTTAAATTTCTAAACTATTAATGGCAAAGATAGAAGTAGGAGACATCGAGGTTGCATTGTTTAGATGTAACAGGAAATTGTATTCTCCCTGTGAAGGTAACCATATGGGGGAATACTCCTGTATGGTTCAAAATAACTTAATATCCCAAAAACATTTTCCTCATTTGGGTTTTTCAGGCTTATTGAGATACAGTATATTTTTGTACAATAAAACTACCCAGTATGCAAAACTAATTTTAGCTTGGTGTTTTAAGATTTCATTTTAAAGTGTTGTGAGTAGGTGGGTAATAAATGCTATTTTAATATGTTCTAGCATAATTAGTGTAGGTGTAATTATTCTCATGAGATTTCAAATGAACAGGACAAGTGTTCATTTAAAATGATAAATGGTACAGAGCACTAGTTGTTTAAAACCATTTTGTCCATGTTCTTGGTTGAAATTCTTATTCAGGAGTCTACAGTGTGCTTCGGGATATTTGGAACTATCTCCCATAGAAAGTAGGCAAATGGTAAATATTACATATTTTGTAGTGAAAATGCTCATCAAACTTCATAGTGGACAAACATATGTTATAAAAATTGGATGATAAAGAACATTATGTTAAAGTCTAACGCCACAAAACTTGGTAAAAAGTACTAATCACTCCAATGAATGATTTATTTTGTGACCACACCCTCTCATTTATTGTGGAAGAAGGAAATTGAAATTTAATATCATGTTAAGAAATAACCATTTTTAGAATGGTTTAAAAGACTATATCATTTGATTTTATTTGTTTAAACAGGATTTTTAAAGTAAAATATGAAATTTTGGAAAAGGAGTATCTGAAGCCCATTTTCTGAGGAATCTTTTAAAGTTACACATTCCATATTAAACCTTTTGTATAAATCACCTGAAGTGCAAAATTTTGAGGAAAATTAAAAAAACAAGCTCTTTTGCCAATTCATGTAAATCTATATTTTAATGTTTAGAGGGTTAGAATAATTTATAAAAATAATGTCTGATTTCCTGGGATCATATGTCAGTAATGAGTATATTCAGTTAAAATATAAAATCATACAACCAACTATATTTCACATTTCAAGTACAGCGTTTTGACTGCAAAATCATAATCAAACATAAATTATAAAGACTATAATGATTTCCAAAATTCATGTTAACCTTTCACTTGATGTAACCTGTGACAGCTTTTAGAATACAATTTTACTTATGCATATTATTTTAGGGGTGATATTTCAGAAACACAGATGTTAGCATTATTAATTCCTTTTGAGCTTGGTGTAAAGTATCACTAGAGGCATATACTCAAGTGAAAGTCTTAGCTAACCATGAAATCATATAAAAATGGAAAATTTTAAGTGTGCCAGATTTTCAGAACTGACAGATTAAACATCAGGTCTTTGTCACATCAATTAGATTTATAATTAAAGCAGAAATGCCAAGTTAGAGGGTAACTAAGTAAAATGCATCTCCTCTAGAGCAAGATTGTTTTCTTTTGTAAATGTTAAACAGTGTCGTGGGGTGCATGCATCTTCTGACCTACCTGTTTGCTGTTGCCTTATGGGCCTTTTGGCTCACTATAGCAGATTTTCACAAATTGATTCATGATGTCATTGACAGATTTTGACATGAATTTTTACCTGACAACAGTGAAGTAGTTGTGTTTTATTTCATGTCTTGTAGAAATTCTTTCATTTTTTCTCCAATACTTCAAACTGCGTGAATTGTGAGATTTAGTTGGCTGATGGATTTCTAAAGACCAGTGCAAAGTATTTGTGTTTGTTTTGCCTTAAAAAGTCAAGACCAAGAGAAACTTCCTCAAATGATAGGTATTATATTTCCCTTTGAGGGAATATATGATAGTGTCTCTTTATTTTCCAGAACATGTGAAAACAAAAAACGAAACGTACGATTTCTAGCTTCTAAAATGTATTTGGACATCCTTTTGTTACAAATGAAGTCTGTTTCTATAGCAGTCCTCATTAGTTTGAAATGATTTCTTGATCACATAACTTGCTTTGTATTATAAATCCAGTCCATGTTCTTTGATAAAAACCATCTGCTATTTAATTTGATTTGTTTTCATTAGAAGAGGATACATAGCCATAAAACTTAGATGAAAAAATCCTTTAGTAATATCAACTGCTATGAATATTTGAATATTTAGTGCAGAAAATACTTGATAAAGCTTAACTTAGCTTGCTGCTAATATATGGCATTCTCTTTTTGGCGTTCCGTGTCTCATTGTTTCTTCAGGAAACAGCTCCACAATCCTGGTATGTTAAAATATAAATTTCCCTTTTAAAAATGCTCACCATTTTGTTCTCAGGCTTTTGCAGTTAAATTGTTTTTCTTTTTGTGTCTATTTTATGTAGCATCTTCTTAGGACAATTACTGTCCATGTCTTATATTCCAGCAGTAATGTGGACCTGTATTTTCTGGCTTTAACTCCTTAATGTCTTAAATTCATGTGTTAGAAGGATATCCTGCAGTTTATGGTTTAGGCAGCTAGGGAGATGCTTGATCAGATGCATTCTTCATATTGTCGGTTGTAAATACTGAATTAGCTGCTGTGGGCCCTTGTGAAAAAGAAAAAAAAATGGTTAAGAAATAGCATTCCTAATAATTTCCAATTAGCACAAAGTTACTTTAGTTTTGTTGACTTTAACACCGTATGCAGTAAATTCGTTATCAAAGTAAGCAAACTGTATTCGTAGAGCCACAACCTATACATACATTTAAGGGATTCTTTAAATATTTTCGTTTCCTAACAGAGATTGCAAATGTTATGTTATTTAGTAACAGAGGTAACATTATAAATATAACCATGAAGGAGAAGCTGCAGTTTTAAAACTAATGTCTGCTCTCAGTTTTCAGAGATTATGAGCAATTAGCATACACTAAACATACTGTCGTTCTCTCTTGTCTTCACAATAAATTTAACACTTTTTCCTTTAACACTTTTTCCTACTGGGGAATATTGTAGCCTGCTTAATTATTAGCACATGGTTTGAATATTAACTGATTAAAACAGATTCCACAATAAGATGCTATAAATTTCCACTGATGAGTTGTTCATGTAGTTGAAATGTAAAAGGTAATGCAAAATGTAACTGCAAATTGAATAATTTTCAGTGAACATGCTCAGTAATGAACTTAACCTAAAACTGAGTAATAAATAATAGCTAAATAGTAAACCTGGTCCTTTTAAGAAATAGAAGCATTTTTTGAGCACTCGAGAAAAACTATACTGATGACATTAAGAATATTTAGTAGGTCCGAAGTGACTTAAAAGCTGATGTCTTCATAGTGAGTCAACAAAGAAAATGTTTGGTATTTAACATTGCATCCTAAAAAAATTACATTTAAAATGTTCTGTCTTAAAAGAAATCGATCTAAAAAAGACATGTTTAGCAATAAATAGAACTAAGCAAATAAACTGTTAAAATTTAGGTTGAAAATTTTCAAAGTAATTTTACCCCACTATGCCAGTTCAAAAGCAGCTTATACTGTTAATAAGGGAACACATCTTACCTCCGCTAAAGATTTGATACATTCCTGATGTAGTTGAAGCGTTTCCAGTTTTGATTGATTCATTTTGTTCACTTGTTAGCAGAGGACTGGGGGAAGAGGGTCATAAACATCTCTTCAGAAAAGACCTTAATGAAAATATGTGTCTGTACTGTGCCATTGTCTCAGCGGTCCTGCTAATGTATGGGACGTGTGGTGCTGCCGAGAGGCTGCTGCAGTCTCTCACTCTTCCTACTGTGGAATCAATAAGCGTCTGAAAAACGTAATGAAGTAATTGAACATACTGAAGGCTTCTTGTCTCCAGAGACAACATTTAGATTCAGTCTCTAAAAAGGAATGGCACTGCTTTTCAGAGGAAAGCCTGTTCTGGGCAGCTTTTGCAGAATGACAGCCTACCTTGTCGCTTCTCTCCACTGCAGAGAGATGCAGTGCATTCACTAATTTTGATTGGTCAGTTGTATTGGGCTTAAACCGTGCTTCATATGTATAGCAGGGATTCCCCCCTCCCCTGTTTTATATAAGGATGCTTTTTTAAAAGGCTATATTTATAAGTGGTTGTATGCTGCTTTTAAATAGAATATGAGTAAATTAGTCTTTTAAAAATGTGTATTCTATTCTGGTTTGTTGTTCACTTATGCCAAACATTAAAAAATACAGGGGGGTAGAGGGGGGCCAGAAAGAATTACACGGTAGAAAGTGTATATTCTTTTTGAAGCCTAGATGATTGCACTCGGGAATATTTTAGTCGTCTATATGTTTTTGGTTGAGATTCTTTGTTCTACAAATAGAAAGCCACTGCATCTTTACTGTGAACCACATTGAATTTCAACTAGTTTGTTTGTATTCAAGTCATCTTTTCTGTGTATTTCAAATTGTTGTGAGCATCTCAAGGTGTTAAACCTTGTTAAGACTGCAGTGTTCATTCAGATGTTCATTCATTCCATTCATTCATTCATTCAGAATATTAATGAGATTTTTCCAAGGTGGTTCTACTCTAAAATGTTTTTTAAATATTCTATTACTGTTAGCATAGTCTCCGTATATAAAGATTTAATCCTGTTCTTTCCTTTCAGATTACTTCTCCGTTTTTACCTTTGGTAACCCTTTTATTTAGTAGATATATATTGATCAGTTGCCACAATATTTTATTTCAACTGGCTATTTCTATTTTTAACCTGGGCACTTTTAATGGATTGCTGTGCCTTAAATGTTATATGTAGCTGTATGTTAAAGTTATTGGGTAAACAAAGCAGTAAAGGAAAAAGGAAGTTAGTAGTTATGTATCTTCATAAGTTATAAGGCTAAATTATTTTAAGATGGGTTGTCAAAGAATAAAAAAAGGAAGTAATTAAAATATTAAGGTTAAATTTCTATTAACTTTGTTTACCTACTCTCAGTATTGAGGAAAATGCTTTTTTAGATTTGAATATGTAAAGTGGCTGGATTCTGTATCTGTTGACAAAATAGAAGACCTTGCAAATGACTGAATTATTAGAATATTGATAATCACTTATTTCCATTATTTTAGGAATATCAATATTCAATATTCATTTTTAAAAATGTATGCTAAATTTTTAATTTGTAACTGGAATTGTTCTTTTGTAATTTAAAAAAGCAGTATACATTTTTATAATCTTCTGGTAGTGTTTAAGCTTCACAGGGGGCTGGCTGAGTAGCATGTGAGTTTTGAGTTGCATTTGTATAGAAGTTGAGAGTAATGTGGTGGAAAATTTTGTTGTGAATTCCTAAAATTTTATGCAAGGCTTTGGTAATGCTAAAAATTAAAATGTTGTTGTGCTACTTTTCATGCATTTTGAAGGTTGCACAAAAGGATGTTGTTAGAATGCCAACCATGTTGAAAGATAGTGTGCAAGCATACGCACACACAATGTTATTTTAAGCTTCAGACTAAAACCAGAGCTTCAAACTAAAATTGGAGAGAAGATATTAGCATCAATTGAAACTTGTGGTGGGGGTAAGAAATCATTAATGTAGTGAAATACACAGAGTGGTTTTCTGCCAAAGAGTTCAAGTATGCTTATGTTGATCATCAAAATATCCCTATGGAGTAGAGGCAACTAAGGCAGAAAGAAGTTTAATGACTTGAAAAAGTCTAGGTAAATTAGTAGCAGAGACAGTGTTGGAACTCTGTAACTTCCTTCTCCCTTCCCCCATCTCCCCATAGTTGGCCCCCTCTCTGGAAAATTCTGAAGATACTTGGGATTTAAAATTGGATGATCTGGGTTCAGTCATCGCTTATTAGTTATATGACTTTTGGCAAGTCAAGCATTCCTTGGGACACAATATAGCTTTGATTCTTCTTGTTGAAGTTTATTTCTGTGTTTTCTTTAGCTTTCTGTAATACAGTGTTTCCAAGTTATTCTCAGACTATTTTGAAAAAACAAATTCTATCTCCGTAAGAAATAATGGCAGCAAAAAAGCTCAGATTTGAACATTGCTCTTTATTCCTTGTCCAAGTAAGTGACTTGTGATTAAGGATGCCCAAGATATCACAAACAACAATTATTTTTATTGCACACAACATTTAGTATAGTTTTACTTTTAAAAACCACGAATTGGTTTAGTGATTTATTAGGATAATCCTAACTTCCTTTGTTTTGTTTTTAACAAAGATGAAAATGTCTAAACCACATGATTCAGAATTAGATTATGTTATTTTCACAAAAAAAATTAGTGTCAGATTACATGTCAGAATTACAGAGATTCTTATTTCCATAGTAATAAATTTTTACACTTTGCATTTAATATATTTTATATTTATATAGGATACTAATTTTGAACAATTGGTGACTTAAGACCAGATTTTATGTTATAAAATAATTTTATAGATTAATTATTAATTAGCTAATTAATAACCTAGAAAAACAGTTTTACCTTGCAAATGATACTTAAGCAACAGATATGAATTTAAGCTCCCAAATATCTCCATTAAAATCTTTTCACCGAGTTCTGGATCTTTTTTTTATAAATATTTTTATTGCATAAGAATTTCAATTCTTAACATTTTGATATGGAAGTCTTCAATTTTTTATTGTATACATTTGTTCCTTAAGTTTGAACAGCCATGAATTTGAGAGAGTAATTTGTTGTTCATATTTACATTGCACTGTTCATATCAGGTCATTCTTATCCAGCTTGTGTCTGCTTCTGATGCTACTTCTTTGACAATTCTGAGTTTGTAAATAAAAAAAATTCAACTTTGTGAAATATTGTAATTAGCAATGACTGAAAAGTGCTTTGAAACTGTTTGCAAAATATATATGCAAAAGCAGTTTCTAATTGCTGAAAAATACACTTTTTAAATTGTATTACTTCAAGGGTGCATTTTCAATGAATACTTAACATAGCTAACTCTCAGCTCTCTCTGATACTAAAGCCCAATGAAGAAAGGATTATTTTGGTTGAAAGGCAATTCAGAAATTTCATCTGGCTTCTCAACTTTAAATTTCTTTCACAACAAATGTTTTACCAGAAAAATAGAAATGGACCATCTGCTGAAACCTTCATCAAATGGGGAGTAGCCAAGGTAGTAGAGAGTCAACAGTGTTGGTGATTCATTATTGGTATGAGAATAATTGAAAACTGATTTTAATTAGATAAAGTACGTGCAGAAGAATCATAGACTTTTAACAGAAAAACTCCACAAAATGTTCCTCCCCAGCCTTTCTACTTCACCTAAGTTGGACATTTAAAATTTTTCATTTTTACTTTTTACACTATGTATTGGTAAGTCAATTGTCAGCATCACATATATTATAAAAATAAATACGTGGCTTTCCTTTCCATTTTCTCATCCAAACCTAGATTTTGGGCCATGTTACTATTACTTTTTAATTTCTGTTTGTTGTCCTAATCTTGGCATGTTGTTTTGGGGGCCTTGTCCAAGTTATTAACATCCCTGCTCCCAGTTTTTTGGGTTTCTATTTTCACTGACTTATCTTCCTCTTTACATTCTTAAATATTATGGATGCTTTTTGTTGATGTTTTTCTCTTATATTTATGTCAAAGAATTATACAGTTATATTTGTGCTTTTTTTTTCTTCATTGGCTTCTCTTCTCGCTTTTCTGCTGCTTCATTTTCTTTGTGTAATTCTCCTTTTTAGTTTATTATGCAGAATCACATTCATTTCTGTGTCCTTAAACCAAGTCAGTCGATGAACTAGATAATATATTTAACGAAGTATGGCAAATCCCCTTGTCGAGTCCCATGATCTGGTGGGAGATGTGGAATGGTCATGCATGAACTGGTGGTCTGTTACTGAAAATGGTTAGACACATAATTTTTTTTATGTGTAAAGCCAGAGAATGGTAGAGTTCCACTCTAGATTCAGTAATTCCTGTGGTACTACTTAGGGCACCTGTTTGGGAAAATGGATGCCTTTTCATAGTTCAGTAATAATAGTTAAAGGCTCTGCTTACTGGTCAGTTTGTGCCATTAAAATACAGTAATATATCTTTAGTTACTGCTACTTCTAGTCTCCATTTAGGGATATACTAGCCACAAAGTTCTGCTAATGTCAACAAAAAGTTCTGTTGTGATTTTGATGATAATGCAGACAACTTAAGGATCTATTTGGGGGAGAATTGACTGCTTGCTTAAGCAGTATTGAGTCTTTACATTTTTGAACATGGTGTCTATTATCTTTAGATCTTTGATTTATTTTATCAGTGTTTTATAGTATTTATTTTATAGATCCTGCACATATTTTGTTAGATTTGCACCTAATTATTTCAATTCCTTAGTGCTACTGAAGTAGCACTTAATTTTTTGAAACAAAGTTCCAGTTTTTAACTTTAGCCATATAGAAATAGGACGGTTTTTTAATTGAGATTGTATCTTGTAACTTTACTAAACTCATATGTTAATTTGGGGGATTTTTAAAAATAAAATCCATGGTATTTATTCTCTGTACAGGTATTTGATATCTTCTGTAAATAGAGATCATTGACTTCTTCTTTTTTTTTTTTTAAGATTTTTTTTTTTTGACACAGAGAGAGAGAGATTACAAGTAAGCAGAGAGGCAGGCAGAGAGAGAGAGGAGGGAGTAGGCTCCCTGCCGAGCAGGGAGCCCGATGCGGGCCTCGATCCCAGGACCCTGAGATCATGACCTGAGCTGAAGGCAGAGGCTTTAACCCACTGAGCCACCCAGGCGCCCTCATTGACTTATTCTTGAACCATGTGTGACTTTTCTTTCTTGTGTTACTGTCCTGCTTAGGACTGATACTAGGTTTGATAGGAGTGTATTGGGAGAAGTACTGTGCCCAGAGCCCTGAGCATTCCTGAATGTCCTGGGGTATGCTGGGTATTGCTGGATATACCAAGATTGCAAAGACCTGAGTGTTCTTTATCTGGACCAGTTCTCAGGGTTGTGTTGGAAGCTAGGTTGTGTTTGAGCTATGCAAAAGCTGCAGACAAAGAGCAGACTTGTTTCTGCTTGTTATAAAAATGGTAGAATTTTAACCTCAATGTTGTTTGGCTGTAGTGCAAATCCACTATATCCAGAGTATTCACCTAGGCCCCCCTCTGCCAAGAGAACTTGGATGGGAAGGTGAACTGTCACTGACGTGATCCTCTTACTGCTTGCTGTTGTCATGGGTAATAAGGTCCTTTCCCGGTGACCCAGGCATCTTATGTCTTCTGCCAGCATCCGTGACAAGAACAGACTAGCTTCATAGCTTGCTAGTAGAGTAAAATCATAGACCCGTCATGATTTTTGACAGTTTTGGAATGAGGTCGTGATGTTGACAGAAACATAGCTTCCTGCAAGAGAAAAGACAAGTGCCCTTGTGGGCCAGTTTGGGGGATATGAGATCCAGTAGCAAATGCTCTTGTTGAAGTGGGAAGCTAGTAGATCTCCTACTGACTTACCTGTTGACGAATATTTAGAGGCTAAGCAGTGACAGCTAGAACAGAGCTGCCTGCGTGATGCTCACTCTCTAAGCTAGAGAAGGAAAGAATGTTTTTATGTCAATAAGTGTAAGCCTCTCGGCTCTATGCAAAAGGTAGTATGGCTGTAGCTGCTGAATCAGGGGGTCCCCGGAACTAAAATAAAAGGTGTCAGCAATGAGGATGAATAGACTGAATACATTATTACTTTCTTTGTTGACGTTAAGTAGGCAGTTTGAACATATATGTAAGTCTTGCTTCTTGGTGCAGAGCTCCTCTTTGTGCCCTCTGATTCATCTCTTTCCCTTTGACCTCAGCTGCTTAAGGTAAAGCCTGGTATGGTAGGGAACTTCAAGAATGGGGGTGGGAGAAATTCAAACTTTTACAGCTCTGTTGGATAGGGTGGCCAAGCACCAGCCTACCTGGTCTTATGGGGAGAAAACACTCAAGGTGGCAAGGGAAACTGAAGGCTCTGAGGGCTGCACGGTTGGAGCTGTGACAGTGTGCACAGGGCAAATTCAGGACGCCCAGGCTCTTGCAGGAGCTGGGGGGCACGCGGGAGGAAGTGGCACGGACCCTGGGGTGAGGAGCCAAGCAGAAGAAAAGCTTCCCACCACTTCAGTCCTCCTGGGCAGGCTAGCCTCTCCCACTACCCCACTACCATGTACTCCTCATGCTCCCTCCCGGTCAGAAAATAAGGTCTTCTCCTGGAAGCTATGACTATAGTCCCTTTTGTGTATGTGTTAAATTCTCGGTCTATGTTCTTGCAGGGGGGAAAACAGTCAAATTCAAGAAAAGCTAGAGTGTGTGGGTGGAGTCTCGGGGCCTGTTCAATATACTGTTGTTCTGGCTTCCTCTGCCAAATGTATATTTGGTATTGCCATTTTTACTTCTACATGCTTACACCGTGAATGCTTATGAGTTCACAGGAGATTCTCCCTTCGTGGGATGCTGCATGTCCCCTCCCTGAGTGATCCAGCACAAACAATGGATTATCCCTAGAGGAGAGAAAAGAAAATCAACAGCTGTAGTTAAAGACACAGGGCTGCTAAGGTACTCAGGCCATTTCTTAGTACAGCAGTGCCACCTGCCTGACCCAGCTACCAAGTGCATCTCTTTCGAAAAGGCCTACTGCTCAGGTCTTGTTAAAACTACACACCTGACCCATAGACTCCTTGCAACTCTTCTGCGTGATACTGCCATTTTGAGGGTAAGTTGACTCAGACTTGACAGTTAACAAGAAAAGGACCCAAGAAATTGCATTGATCAAATGCAAATGGTTTGTTCAGCGATGCAGCCGGCCTGGCCTTAGTGTCATCTTGGTGTTGCATGAAGGGGTGGAAGTGACCCTTTTTGGGAGAAACCGTATTTCTTACTTCTGAAATAGCATCTCACTTCTTGGAACAAAGGCCCTAGCTTAGTGGGACCCTTGATTTTACAGAAGTTTCTGTAAATACCTTGGCTTGGTTCACTTGTGGTTCAGCCCAGAGATAAGCTGATGGTATCCATTTTGCTGCTGCAGCTTTTCAACCAGTGCCAGCTACAGAAAACTGAGAGTAGATGTCATCACTTGACTCTGTTCTCATAGCTCTGACCAATACACCCCCTGAAGAACACTGTAGGTGTGCTTATGGACACTTGGGCTTCTTGGGCTGTTGCCAGTAGCCCAGGCTTCAGGTGTGCCACTTGGAAGATCAACAGATCAAAAACATCTCTCTTTGGGGCTACCAACTATGGAAATAAATTGTGGCTGTCAGTCAGTTTGGCTTACCCAAGCCTGTACTTCCCAGTTTGCTGCCATTTATACCCAAATCCATTATTGTTTTGGATATAGCAACATATCTGTCATAACAGACTGGGCAACCATTGTGTCCTGGGTTTTGGGAAAGGGGATTTCTCAACATCCCTTCCCTACTTCCACTTGTAGGACTAATTCTTTTTCCTCCCCCGGAGGTATAGGTTTTGCTTTGTTTTGTTTTGTTTTGTTTTGTTTTGTTTTGTTTTGTTTTGTTTGCTGTTTCCTTCCCACAGCTCTAATGGGTTTTCAGCAGTGTCCAGAGAGTGATAGGATTCGTTGCACTTCCTCTGGTGGTTTCAGCCTTTTCCCCCCCTTGTATTAGAGATGGTGGAAAGGACCCAGGCTGGACTTTATGCCCTGCTCTCAGTGGCTGCTACGCTCACCACTCCCACTCCAGGAGGGGTGCCTTCCCAGGCCTTTTACTCTGCACCTAAACTTTTTGTGTGTGTGCATACCTGGTGAGGTTTTTGAAGAAACTTTGTGCACATACGCCTTCTCTTTTTTGTTTGTGGCCTCCACAGGTTCTGTATCTCTTGCTAGCACATATTGAGCCTCTAGCAGTTCATTAACAGATTTAGGTGAATTACTTTTACTGGTATCCACTATTGTTTTCCGAAGGGTGCTCCTGTCCTGTATGTTCTTCAAGGCACCTGTTTTTCCTTAGAGTTTGAGTTGGTTGCGTGCCCTATAACCTCAGCTGTCCTGGCAGCTATTTACCATGATAATAGATTAATGTCATGACCTACTTGGTCATGGTAGAATACCCAATAAGATATTGCACAATTTTATTTGCAAATATTTTGGTAAACTCTTTTGTCTGTATATTCATGAGAGATCTTGATCTGCCATTTTCTTTTATTGTAATGTTTTTGTCTGGTTTTAGAATCAGGACAGTGTTGGATTTGTAGAGTGAATTAAAAATATTTTCTCTTTTTTTAGTTTAAAAAAAAAAACCTGTTAAAAAAAAACCCCAAAGTGTGTAAGATCAAGACCATTCCTTCATTAAGTGTTTGGCGAATTCAAAAGAGAAGGTATTTGAGCCCAGGAGGTTTTATGCTATTTAAACCTTTTAGTTATAAATTGAAATAATTTACTGGATGATGGATTCAGATTTTCTGTTTTCTTGTGTCTGTTTCGATAAGTATAGTTTGAATTTTTGTTTATATCATTTAATTTGCCAAATTTATTAACATCCGTTTGTTTTTAACAGTTTCACATTATATTTTAGGATCTGTAGGGTTGGTACTGTATCTCCCTTTCATTACTGATATTGGGCATTTGTATCTTCTTTTTTTTTCAGTTTGCCTAGAGGTATATTAATTTTACTAATCTTTTCAAATAACCAGCATTTGGTTTCACTGTTCTTAGTGAACAGTGTTCTTCTTATTTCTATTTTATTGATTTCTGCTCTCACCTTTAGTATTTTCTTCCATCTACTACTATGGTGAAAGTATCTTTAATAGACTTTAATCTCTTTTTATCTAATATGTGCTCAAGACAGTGTTTTGCTGACGTCTCACAAAACTGATTATGTAGATCACTCATTTTAGTATGTTCTTTAATTTCCTTTGTTTTTATTTGCTGACACCTGGGTTATTTAAAAGCAATTTTCAATTTCCAAATATTTGGTAATTTTTCTAATTTTTTGTTATTTACTTCACATTTAATTCCATTAAGAGAACATAACTGGTAAAACTACAGTTTTAAGAATGTATTTAGGTTTGTTTAATGGCCCAAAATACAGTCTGTCTTGATGAATGTACTGTGTTTGAAAATAATGTGTTTTCTCCCATTGTTGGGCATAGTGTTTTTTAAATGTTAAATAGGTCAAGTTGATTGATAACATTGGTCCCATCTTCTCTAGCCTTCCTTATTTCATTTTTGTTTGTTTTACTGGCTTTTTACTGAAAGTAACTTATTACGGAGAGAAGAGTTGTAAAGTTTCCAACTATAATTCTGGATTGGTCTATTTCTCCTTTGATTTTTTCCAGTTTTTACATCATATATTTCTACTGGATATATGAACATTTAAGAGTATTATGAAATGTATGTCTTTAACCCGAATATTCTTGTTTTGACGTCTACTTTGTCTGATTTCAGTGTAGCTACTACAGGTTTGTTTTGTGGTTTACATCGTATACATATTTTCTCAATCTTTTATTTTTAAACCCTTTGCATCTTTGTTTTAAAGGTATGTTTTTTGCAGATTGTAGTAATTTGTTTTGGCTTCTTTTCTATTCTGATTTCTATCTTTTATTTGGAGTATAGAGCATTTACATTCAATGTAATTTTCCACATCATTAGATTTAAGCCCTCCACTTGACATTTGTTTTGTTTGCTCCATGTGTTATTTGTTCATTTTTTTCTTCCTTTTCTAAGTTCTTTTGGATGGGGTAATTTTTACTATTCCATTTTGTTTGGATTTTTAGTAACTAATTTTTAGTAATGAATAAATAGAGTAAAATGGAGTAGTAAGTAGTCTACTGGCTTATTATCTATATTTTTTAGTTTTCTTATTTTAGTGGCTATTTTAGGTTTTATGATATACATGTTTAACTTATCACACAGTCTATTTATAAATTATAGGTCACATCATATATAATGTTAGATCCTTATTATCATATTACTTCCTTTGTCCCTCTTCCATCTTTTGTGCTTTTTTTTTAAAGTTATGCTTTACAAACTTCATTATCGTTACTTTTTGTTTTAAATAGCCAGTCTTCTTTTAAATAAATTTTTAAGATAAAAATTTCATGTTTATATATAGTTGACTTGTGAACAACATGGGGGTTGGGATGCTGGTCCCCATGCAATGAAAAATCTGTGTATAAATTTTAATTCCCCCAAAACTTAACTACTAATAGCCCGTTATTGACTGGAAGCCTTAATGATAACATGCACAATTAACACATATTTTGTATGCTGTATGTGTTGTATGCTGTATTCTTCAACTAAGCTAAAGAAAATACAGTACTGTATTTATAAAAACGATCTGTGTAAGTGGATGTACACAGTTCAAACCTACGTTGCTCGAGGATCGACTGTATTTACGCTTTCTGACACTTTTTTTTTCTAGTACGTCAGATTCTGGTATTTTCCTTTGATATGAAGAACTCTGAAAAGCAATCAATTAATTAATTAAATTTATTTATTTATTTATTTAGAGTGCAGGCTTTCTGGCAACAAATTCTTTCTGCTATTGGTAAAAACGTGTTCCTTTTGTTGTTCTTGACTTATTTGCACTTGATGTAGAGAATAATTTTTTTTCTTTGATCATTTAGAAATTATTTTGTTGTTTTCTGGCATATGTAGTTTGTGATGAGAAGTCTTATCTTTGGTCTTTGTTATGTAGTGTGTTGTCTTCCCCTGTCCCTTTTACAGATTTTATTTCATTCTTTCCTGTGATATCACTGTGTTGTGCCTTGGTGTGTTTTCTTTGTGTTTCCCTTCCTCCTTTGCTTGGGGCTCACATAGATTTTTGGGTCTGAGCTGCTGCTGCTGCTGCTGCTGCTGCTGCTATTTGTTCTTGGTTTTTGGCTTTCTTACCAAATTTGAAAAAAATTCGTTCTTCAAATACTTTTTCTTTCTCACATCTTTCCTGTCTTTGGGATTCTGATCACATATATTTTAGACTCCTGGTATTGTCACACTTACCACTGATGCTGTGTTCATTTATTTTTTTGTAGTTTCAGTTTGGGTAATTTTGGTTTGCTCTCATTTCACGTTCTTCGATCTTTTCTTTTGTAGTAGCTGATCTACCTTGAGGCCTTCCAGTGAATTTTTCAGTTCAAATACTGTGTTTTTCAGCTCTAGAGATTTTATGTGATCAATTTTTATAGTTTCCATTTCTTTTTTCACTGTGTTCATGTTTTCCTTAACTTTGTGTTCATAGTTATAATAGCTATTTTAAGATCTTTGTCTTTTTTTTTTTAAGATTTTATTAATTTATATGACAGAGAGAGAGAGATTACAAGTAGGCAGAGAGGCAGGCAGAGAGAGAGAGGAGGGAGCGGGCTCCCTGCCGAGCAGGGAGCCTGATGCGGGCCTCGATCCCAGGACCCTGAGATCATGACCTGAGCTGAAGGCAGAGGCTTTAACCCACTGAGCCACCCAGGTGCCCAAGATCTTTGTCTCTTAATTCTGTCATCTTTTTGCATCTTGCTAGTTCTAATTTTTTGTTTTGTTTTGTTTTTAAAAAGCAATCTCTACATCCAACATGGGGGTCGAACTGAAGACCCCCGAGATGGAGAGTTGCATACTACCCCCACTGAGCCAGCCAGGCTCCCCTCTAATAATTTTTGCTTGGATACTGGCCATTGTGTTTGAACATCGTAAATGGATTTTGTTGTCTTCCTGTAAAGAATGGTGCACTTTGTTCTGTCAGGTAGTCAAGTTACTTGTGGATCAGCTTGATCCTTCTAAGGTTTGTTTTTAAGCCATATGGGGGCAGCTTCACAGGAAACTTTACTGTAAGACTAGTTTAGCCCTACCATTTAGGCATGATCTTTCACAGATGCATACTGAATGCCCCTGTGTTCAGTGGCATGTCTTCATTTTGGTCTTCAAGCTGTTACATCTTGCAGTATTCTCGTTGTGAACTCTGAGAATTGATCAGTTTGCAGGCTTTCTGGTTGTTCTTTGGCTTCTTTGAGTCTCACCATATGTTTTCATACCATATTTTTTTGAAGACTCAAGAAATCCTAAAAACAAATTTCTGGAACTGTTTCTCTGCTTAGCTTGCCATTTTCTATTATTTTGACCTGCTTCCCCTTACAGTTAACTCAGCCTTCCTTAACTCAGATTTGTCCCTTGAACTCATCTACAGACTGTTAATTATGCTTTGCTGGGGTTTTCTCTTATGTTGTAAGGGAGTGTGTGTTTAGGCAGAAAGCCTTTATAATTCTAGAGCTCACTTCATTTGTTTCCTAAGGGCCACAGCCTTGCTTTTCTGTTGTCCAGGATCTGAAAACAGTAGCATAAAGTTAGTCCAGTTTTCCAGTTGCTAGGGTAAGTCCTGTACCAATTACTCTATTAGGTTCGAAGCAGAAGTTCCAAATTTGTTTTAAAAACTAATTATCCTATAATTTCTTTTAGTAATTAATTATGAACCGTCTTGGGGCATTCTTTTTACTGTTGTCTTAAAGTGATTAAACTCTTTGTTTTACTTTTTATGCCTTCTTATGTTACAGTCTAATAATAGGCTGGTGATATTTTGTGTCCTATAATTCAGAGTCTTTGCATTTAAAATATCTACCCTGGACAGTTTTCTTTCATAAGTACCTCTGTTACTTTTTTTTTCTCCCGTGTTAGAGAAAAAGATAACAGTGCTGGAGAAAAGATCACATGGCTCTGCAGATTAATGCCTTTGCAAATTTATGTCTTCTGTCATTTCCCCTTCTGCCACAGGTGCTACATTGACTAGGGATTGGGAAACTTTTCTGTAAGGGGCCAGAGAATAAATATTTTAGGCTTTGTGGTCCACATACAGTCTGTATTGCGTATTATTCTTTGTTTTCTTACTCTTCACAAATGTGAAAATCAGTCATCATTTTAATGCTCAGTCTATAGGCCTTAGTTTGATCACTCGTAACATAGATTACTGCAACTTTGTTCAAGCAACCTTTCCTTCTCTCTAATTTATACCAGAAGCCCTTACTTCTTACTTCATTGATAAAATAGAGGTTTGAATTTTGTCAACTTCTTGCTTCCTATGTAATCCATCTAAAAGCCTGTCTAGATCTTCGGTTATTTGTTTATCTTTCATTGTGTCAGGAGAAGATAATTACATATCCTTTCCTTTAAGCCTAAGTGTACTTTGTGGATTCCTGCTTTTGTCCTCTTCCAAGTTCATTTACAGCTTGTTCCATTTTGCTTTTATATGGATTAATAACTTCCTTTATTCTTCCAACTGTACTATATCAACCTGTGCTTATATGCTGTTCTGCCATTTTAAATTTTGCATTTATGACCTCTCAGAATGTTGATTTTTAAGGGAAAAAAGTCCAAACCACCACAACGGTTTATCTTAAGTACTTTCAGTCAAGTTCAAATTGGAAATGGAAGAAAATTCCTTTTAAGCTGTAATAAAAATATATAGGTAGAAGGTATATTTATGATACATACTTATGAGTTAGTTGATCTTTGCCATGTTTTCCTTCATTTTCCCCCCAGTGACAACGTAATAAGACTAATGAATTAGAACATTTCAAGCAAAAATGTTCTTTGTTGGGAGGGATATAGTTCTCTAAAAAGCAAAACGTCAAGTATAGAAGTACAGAGTTGTTTTTGTGTGTGTGTGAGGTTTTTTTTTTTTTTTAATGCAGGAATCAGACTAAATCTAGGCACATTGTGTCACAGGCATCACCTCACAAATCTGCCAACGCATGTCCTTTCTGAGCTTCAACACAGCTGCTGTCCCAACCAGTCTCTCTTCTTTCCCTTCCTTGACAGTGATTTGCATTAGTGTTTGTTTGATGATGGGGAAGGAAAAAATACAAAAGTATCCCTTCCTCATATTTCTTATGATATTATGGATTTTGAAAACAAACAGTAATATAAGTCAAGTAGCAGTGACTTCTGGATCATTCTAAGAAACCATACTAAGAAACATGAAGGGTATTAGGTGTTTTAAATATAAATGAATCCATTTATATAAAAAATAGACTTTAAGGAATAAGGTTACTTGTAAAGAATAAAGGCACATTAAAAAACTACATGTTCTTACAACAATTTGTTCTATTCTTTTTTTTTTTTTTTTTTGTAACATAGTTATTCCTCCCCCGCTCCCCACACAACAGATTTGTAATGTAAGAATAGAATCATGGTGCAGCCTGCAATTCCCAGAGGTAAAACACACAGTACTAGACTTCCATCTGTAGATTTTACTTTTCAGATTTTATCTGTTTTTTTGAGTTCAGTTCAAATTTGAAATCATTTTAAGCTTTTAAGGACTGTATTTATGTTAGGTTCTCTTAAGTGGCTACATCATGGAGCAGTTATTTATGCTCTGTGTTAAGTATTTATTTTGTTATGTGCAGTTATCCTTTGATTATTCTTTTGCAATCATATATACTACAATTTGGCAATGCTTTGTGTCTTAAATTTTAATTGCTTGCTTTTGTCTCGTTTGATTAATTTTGTAATTGTCTTTTACTCTTGAATTTTCCCCTCCCTCCCTCTTTTTGTTGGACATACAATGACATCATTAATGAGTATTTTATCTATTTGAGTAAACTTCTGAAATTAGTTTTGAATTGGATGTTTTACATATGTAAATATAACTCAAAATTATTCAAAATTGAGGAAAGATGCTCTGAATGACCTGGAAGCTTTCACAGTACAATAATTCAACATTCTTAAGTGCATGTTTGACATTATGCTCAGATTTGAGGGTATTTGAGTCTAGAATAAAAGAACTTTATTGGTATCATAATTGCTGTGTCAAATATTTAAATCCATTGAATCATAGATGAACTCTTACACTGATAGAATCAAAACTGTGCCATGCTGTTATGCTCTTTTTTTTGAACATGTGATGTAATGAAGATATTTCAGTTGAGTTAAAAATACACTTTTTCCCACTAGCTTTAGAAAGGAGACCAGTAAAAATCTTCACAATGACTTATGTTACCTGGGGAAATTGCTCTGTGAAAACATTAGATGAGTTAACATTTGAGATTTTGATTGTTTTTCACTTGTCTTGGAAGATAACTTGATTTTTAGTGATTCGTTCATTTGTAGAGACAGTAGTGTGTAACACATGTTGGTGTTGCTGATGTTCAGGGAGTCACTTAGCTAATGTGTGAGCCGAGGCTTGCCCATTTTCCCAGACTTCTCCTGATTAGATCTCTAAATTTTTCAGATTTTCATTAATGATACTATGTGGAATAACTCTCATAAGAGTCATATTTAAAACTGGGGAATTCTTGAAATTCCTATCATTTATATCTTTTGAATGTACTATGTTAATATGGGAGATTTGACTCTTGTACTTAGAGCTGCAATCCTTTTATGTTGTGGAGACATAACTGTTGTTCAGGAGATTGTTTTAAATAAAATCAAAATCACCATAGAGAAAGTCTGATCACTTGGTTAGTCATTTAACAAATATTTATTAAGTACATCCCAGGTGTCAGATGGTATGTAAGGTGCTTAGGGAAACAACGATAAATAAAAAGCTTATAGTTTAGTGAGGGAGACAGACAAATAAATACACCATGATGGTACAGAGTTAGTATAGTACTAAGGGTCAAATATGAGGTACTAAGAAATCATAAGAGGGGCACTACTCAGGAGAGATGATCAGGGAATGCTTTCTGGCGGAAGTAAATATGCTGAGATATGAGTGATATTTAGGTATTAGCCAGATCAAGGGGATGGGTGCTTTTTCAGATCAGTGAAAAAATGCCAGATAAAAGAGACAGCCTTTCCTAGAAGAAGTTTGTGGTAGGGAAGACAAATGAAGAAGACAGGGACGTGTTGGGTGATGAAGCCAGATAGTAAATGGTCATGCAAGCCATGTTAGAGGATTTGAACTTTTACAAAAGGGGAATGATGACTCCAGTAAAGGCTTGTAAGTAACATGACCAAACTTGCATTTCAGAAAGTCATGCTGACAGCAATGTCAAATGGGTTGGAAAATTAGGAGTACAACCTTAGATACAGGGAAACCTAGTTTGTTAAGCAAGAGTTGATGGTGGTAAGAATTATTGGGGTATTGAGGATAGGAACAAAGTAATAAGATCCATTTTACGGGGATATAGAAACAGCGAGATTTGGTGAGAGGAACAGGGCTCTCTAGACAAGTTAAGTGGATAGTAGGGCTACTCCCTGAGTTACGGCTTTTAGGAGGAATGGTTTTGTGAGGTATAATTGTTTAAGTGTGTGGGGGGGACATGTTAAATTTGAGATGTTTATTGGTCACAAGTGTAGGTATGTAATAAGGGACTGTTTATGTGTGTTTGATATCCATGGGAAGAAGAAAATGAAAATATGAAAGTCACAGTGTATACTTGGCAATTGAATATGAAGGGCTATAGAGTTGGGTCCCCCAAAGGGAGTGGAAATAGGACTGAACCCTGAGAAATTGTGGTAAGTAAGGGATGGACAGGGGAAGAGAAGACCACAGAGATGACTGAGAGAAGCAATGACTCGAGGGCACACTACAGGGTGTGCTGTGCTGGAAGCAAAGAAAAGAGAGTGCTTTGGGTCTGTGGTAGTCAGCATTGTTAGATGTTGCTGAGACTTCAAGTAAGATGAGATTGAAAAGTGGTTTTAGGTTATAGGCCCCCCCACAAAGCAGTTGGTGACCTCAGCAAGCGCAGGCACTGAGATGAAGTGAACACTGGTGTAAGCACATTTTCTATATTATTCTTTCAGTGAAGAAGTAATTTCAGGTGTCAAGTGCCATTATTCAAGCATTTCGTGTTTTGTGGAGGAGGGGAGTCAGTAAGAATAAAGCTAATTGTGGAAAATTATTTTTAAAGACTATGATTAGGATAAAAATCTGATATTTGAAATTTTATAACTTGAAACTTTAGATTACAAAAGAGAAAGAAAAATAGGTTTTGTAAGTATAGCCTGGATTTGAAATAACTGGGATTTAATCTCAACTCTATCAATTACTAGGAGTTTCATTTTATAGATAATGATAAATGCTTATTGATAGAATTCAATGAGATAATACATGAAAAAATATTTAGCATGATGCCTGATAGGTGTGCATGTGTGTATATAAATATGTGATATATTGAGCACCTTATATATAACTGTACTGGTTAATAATTTCAGAGTACCTTTTCTCTTGGTATCTTGGTTGGTTGTCTCTTGTGTAATGACACCTGGAAGTTAAAAGTTCAAAACCACAAACATTTATAAATCACATTGTTTCTGAGGGTATGGTAGGCAGAATAATAGGCCCTAAAGTTGTTCATGTTCTGTTTCCCCAAACTTGTGAGTATGTTCCATTATCTGGCAAAAGAAACTTTGCAAATATTAAGATTATAGACCATGAGATAGGGAGATTGTCCTGGATTGTCTGAATAGGCTCAGTCTAGTACATGAGCTCTTAAAAATGGAGAACCTCTCCCAGCTGATGTCAGAAGAGATGAGTCAGTTAGGCAGAAGGGGGTTCACAGAGATTCGAAGTATGAGATGGAGGTAGAGGCTAGGAGCCAAGGAATGTGGGCAGCCTCTAGAAGCTGACAGCCAGCAAGGAAACAGGGACTTAGTCCTACGGCTGCATGGAACTGAGTTTGCCAAAGACCTGAATGACTGGAAGCAGATTCTTCCACAGATCCTCCAAAGTAATTCAGGTAGCCAACACCTTGATTTTCAAACTTGTGACACCAAGTGCAGAGAATACCAGCTGAACCCAATGTACTTTGGACCTATAGAATTGTGAGATAGCAAATTTTATTGTTTCAAGCCATTAATTTTATAATTTTACGGTAGCCATAACAAACTATTGTAAAGAAATCCAGAGCTAGAAATAGCTTAGCTGGGGTGACTCTGGCTCAGGGTCTCTCATGAGTTTATTGAGAAGCTGTTCAGAAGCTGTCGTCATCTGGAGGCTTGACTGGGGCTGGCAGATACTTTAGAGCTGACTCACATGATTGGCTTCAGTTGCCACAAGTGGGAGCCTCTTCATAAGGGCACCTTACAACATGGCAGCTGACTTCTCCCAGACTAAGTGGGGAGAAAGAATGAACGAATATGAGAGCATGTGATATGCAAGATAGAAGCCTCAGTGTCTTTCAGGATCAAATCTCAGATGTGACATATCATTGTGTCTGCCATATTCTGTGGTTCACACAGATAAATCTTGATACAGTAATAAATTACACTGCAGAAGAGTGTGGTTATCAGTGGGCAGAGCTCATTAGGGGAGGCTGGCTACCATAGTATATATGTGCCCGAGAGGACAGACTCCCAGTTCTCAATGACCTCATTAGGCATATATAGTCCCAGGTCTGCAGTGTAATTTTATGAAAGTTATTTAGCCTCTCCAAAACTGACGTTATTTGTTCAGAATCGAAATTAGTTGAAATTGATTTTATATGTCAGCACTAAAAGTCACTTACGCTAGCTTAAGCAAACAAGGTATTTCTTAAAAGTCCTAGTGCTTAATATTTTTGAATGTGCTGTTTTGAGATTAAGAATGCTGAGGTATTTTTTGAGAAATTCAAGAAAATAGAAGACGATGACTGGTATACTTTGATTTAGATAATTCTTGAGTCAGTCAAATTTAGCCATATCATAGGAACATGACTTCAACCTCTACAATTACATGGATATGAGGGAAGGTCCCTAGAAGGGTTAGTGAGTGGTGGTGCCACAGCTTCAACGGGCACTATTCTCAGTTTTTATGAATGGTAGTTGTCAGCGTAGCTCTGGCCACAGTCTGGCAGACTGCAGACAATCTGGCTACACTGGCAGACAGTCACTGTAGCTCTACACAGTGGCTCTGTTTTTATGTACTCTTGACAGTTTAAGGACTTGTTTCCACAGGTGTGTCTCTTGTTCCTTGATGTGTCTTATAGCATGGTGCCTACCACATCATTACTCAGTAAATATTTGTTGAATGGATGAATGAGTCAGTGATTGATGTGGCATTATGACTGTTATTCAGATATTTAAATACTTTTCAACTATATATCATTCTCTTTAGTGTTCATAAGTAATGTTGATTTACTACTCGTATTGTGATAGCAAGAAGCTTCTATTGTCACTAAAGAGTGAACTAGAACAATTTTAAAATAATGGAATAAGTGAAGGTATAATTACTTGCTGGCCAGTCTCTGATTTATTAAGGCAGTTTTTCAGTTCATCATTGAACAGCTGAATCCAACATGGAATTAACAATAAACCCATTTGCAAACAGCAGTTGCTGTACACTGGAGATTTGCTGGCAATTTATGTAATCTCACCATAAGTATAAAAAGTTTAATAGTCCTAGGTATTTTATGATTAGCATGCAAAACTGTCTCTTGAGGAATCATGCTATTGTTTGGAAATATATGTGGTTTTGAACACAAAGGTAACAGTTACAGACTGCCAGCTGTTTATTTTTCATCCATAAATATTTATTAGCTGTATTTTTACTTATTAGTATAAGACTTGCAAGGAATTTTTAAGAAATGAATGTCACAAGCCAAAAAAAGTGTGCTTGCTTATTTTTATTTTTTATTTATTTATTTTTTTAAAGATTTTATTTATTTATTTGACACAGAGAGAGAGATCACAACTAGGCAGAGAGGCAGGCAGAGAGAGAGGGGGAAGCAGGCTCCCTGCTGAGCAGAGAGCCCGATGCGGGCCTCGATCCCAGGATCCCGAGATCATGACCTGAGCCGAAGGCAGAGGCTTTAACCCACTGAGCCACCCAGGCGCCCTATTTTTATTTATTTTTTTGATTTACTATCAGTTGTCCAGAAGAGTCACTGTATTCAGTTCTATTCAGTTTTATGTGGAAGTTGCTCACTGGATTATTACAGGAGAGGCATAGTCCTTGCTCTCAGAGAATTTGATTATTTGGGGTTAGTGAATCTAAGAAAAGTACAAAAATAACTTTAATATGCCGAGTATTCTAAAAAAGTTAATAATGTGCTATGGTGGTTCAAAATAGACTATCTGGTTTGAAGAATCTGAACAGGTTTCATGAAGTAGGGTAGGGTGTAAGAATAGGTATAATTTTGAAAATGAGTGGTGAAAATACAGGTAGATATCTAATAGATTTCATCTTTGAGCTTGTAGCTTGAAAATCCTAAACTATTTGTCCTGTGCCTGCTTTACATGCTCTTTACTTTAATTATTATTGCTAATAGTGGTGATGAAATGGACTTGAATAATCTAAACTCTTTTAAAAATAGACCTGAGTAATTCAGACTCTGTTTTAAATACAAATTTTATGATTTACTGTGCTAGCATTCAACCAGCCAGTTTACTGAGACGAGGAAGGTTGTGGTAGCGTTGGCTAGACTGCCGGTGGTGTGGAATTTACCGACTTATAGAACTGGAAGGGGCAGTGAAGATCAGATTCATCATCCTCATTTTGAAGAGTAAGAACCAAGACCTGAGAGTTAAATGAGTTGCCTGTTTTTCTACATTTACAGAGGTGGAATTGGTGCTCTATCGGGCTACGTCTTATAACAATTATTCGGTTAGGACTGTTTGAAGTAGTCCCCTAATACATTTTTGCTAAGGTTATTGAATTTGAAATATTTATTAATTTATGTGTAATCTGTAGACTCTTATAGACATTATAAGTCCAGTATTCCACCTGCTTCCTATTTCCCTGAGAGATTTCATAGTATATGTCACGCTAGAAGATGGTAAAAAATATATGAGATATATGATATCAGATGATGGGTGGGTTGGATAGGAACATAATTATGCCAATTGCTATAAGTTCTTAAAGTCCCATAGACATGAGGGGAAATATTAAACTACCTGGAATCCACCACAAAATAAGACTATGATTTTTAACAAAAAAATTATTTTTGAACTGTCAGCAAAGTCGATTATATTTTCAGTCTTCGCTAGCAAGATACATTTTAGGTCTCACCTTTATGATAGCACTTTATTTTATTAGAGAACTACTTTGGCCAGAGTTAAATTTTTAGTGGCTTTATTAAGCTGTAGTTAACATACCATGTAATTTGTCCATTTAAAGGGCATAGTTCAATGTTTTTTCAGTGTATTCAGAGAATTGTGCAATTGTAGCCACAATTTAATTTTAGAATGTGTTTATTACCCACCAAAGAACTCTGTACCCATTAGCAGTTACTCCCCACTGCCCCACACCAACCATGCTGCCCTTATTCAACCACCATTCTGGTTTTTTTTTTAAGATTTTATTTATTTATTTATTTGACACACAGAGACAGAGAGAGATCACAAGTAGGCAGAGAGGCAGGCAGAGAGAGAGAGAGGAGGAAGCAGGCTCCCTGCTGAGCAGGGAGCCGGATGCAGGCCTCGATCCCAGGACCCTGAGATCATGACCTGAGCTGAAGGCAGAGGCTTTAACCCACTGAGCCACCCAGGGGCCCCATTCTACTGTTTTCGTGTAAATAGAATAATACAGCGTGATCTTTTGTGACTTGCTCTTTTACTTAGTTTATGTTTTCCAGGTTCATCAATATGGGAGCATGTATCAGTATTTCATTCTTTTTTTTTGCCCAATAATATTTCTTGTATAATACCAAATTTCATTTGTTCATCATCTGATAGACATTTGAATTATTTGGGCAGATATTTTCTATTATTATGTTGGTTGTCTTTTCTGAGATTTTGTTTTCATTTTGTTTTTAATTTAAAGGTAATAAAATATGAAAACTGTAACTTATCCCCTTTTCATGGATCTGCAGCAAGGAAAACCCTTGATACTGCATCTTTTAAAGACTTTTTTAAAAATTTATTTGAGAGAGAGAGCATGAGAGGGGAGAAGGTCAGAGGGAGAAGCAGACTCCCCACGGAGCTGGGAGCCCGATGCAGGACTCAATCCTGGGACGCCGGGATCATGACCTGAACCAAAGGCAGCCACCCAACCAACTGAGCCACCCAGGTGCCCCAATACTGCTTCTTTTAAAGATATTAGACTCCTCTCAAAATTGGAAAGAGATTAATGAATTAAGGAACTGACAAAGTACAGTGTGAGGTCAACAATTTTATTATAATATTCTCCAAACCCTGTGTTTGGGTCTTGTTCTCTATTTCTGGTGTTCCTTTCTCTGGTTTTCAAAATCTCACTACAATTTATTCCCTGAAGCGCCTGTGTTACAGGATATCATTGGGCCTACCATCTACCCAAATGGCCCATAATTCTAAATTATCTCTCTCTTGGTGATGGATTACATGTTACAATTTTCTCTTTCCTTATTGCCATAGTGAATTTGGTTTAACAACAGGTGAGACTGTATTTCTAGAAGGTAGCATTCAGCCCACTGTGTATCCATTAAAGTAAGGGGAGGGCACTGTTGACATGCTTTTGGCCTGATGTTTACCTTGAGTGTATGTATGTAAGTATTAGAAGTTTGGGGTTTTTTGGGAGGGGGAGTACCTGCAGGTTAGTCATAGCACCGTGATCTATATCCTGCTTACTCCGTTTTCAGAGGTCAGATGTCTAGTCCTTGAAATTGTGTGAGATTTCCTTTCCTTATTTATCAGATACCACATTTACTCAGTTCACGGGTCATAGTTTGGTATAGCAGGAAAGATCTTATTAAACTAACATGTAATGTGGGCTTATTTTGAGGAGTGTTTTATATTTTAAAAGTTCACTTAGTTTACTAAATAAATCCCTGATTGATGGAATTTAAAGTGTTTTAGTTAAGTGAATAACTTTGGGCAGTGGGGGAGATTTTTGAGCATTAGTCATTAAAATTTAGCACATATGGTCTAAGTAAATGCCAGAAGAAATACAAGTAATATGCTGTGAAAATTCACAAGATAGATAAATTACTTACAGTTGAGGAGAGTAGATAAGTTATGGTATGTAGTTAGCACTAGAGATAGGACTTGTTTGGGATATTTGGAAATTGGGAAGGTGCAAAAATTTAGTGTTAGAGGGGAGTGCTTAGTACTCTGGTTTGATCAAAATGCAAGCTCTGGATTACTGGCTAAATATAGTGGGTTGAATGCATGCCTTTATTTATGCTTCTTCCTTAAGATTCACTAACATGACAATAAAGAACTAAAAAGATATAAATCCATAAGGACAAAGACTGTAAAAAGAGATACAGCAGATGAGATAAATTACAGAATTTTGGAATATGGAAAGCAAATAGATGGGGGGCGATTGATTAGTCAGGTGTAGAAAGTGGAAACATAAATGCCTGTGGAGGGGGAGGCCAGGAAGAAACATGTCACCATCCTCCGGGGAATTCTGGAAGGCCTCTGAATTAGAGGCATCGTAGGCTCCTGAAGATGGGGTAAGGGGTGGAACTAAAAGGAATGGGATATGTTGAATTTCTTATGTCACTTAGGTCTCTGGGGAAAACAGTTTGGTATTGGAAAATGTGTGTGTTGACTGGTAATGCTCTGTTTATTAGCTGCTAAATGCTTCCTAAGATCCATTCAGTTGGTCAGTTGAAGGTTAACAGGATAGACCAGGAAAATTTGTGAAATAGGTGGTTGCTGTATCTGGGGAAGATAGAAGAGAATGAGGTAGCACTTTTGTACTACTCTGTTCCTGTGGGTAAATCTTTTCTCCTCCCTACTGGCAAAGCCTTCTCATTTTTAGCTCTGGGTTTTCTCTTCTGCTTATCAAAATCTGCTTTGAATGAAGTGTTTGCATGGTGAGTCTCCTCTCTAATTGTGTGTTGTAAGACAGTAATCTTGGTAAGGCCGTTCTAGGCTCATCCGTCATGATAATGGCCACAAATATATTTTGCTCATGTTCGTGTGTGTGTGATTGTGTGTATATGTGTGTGTATCTAATTAATAAGGGAAACTACTGTTTTCTTTTTCTACCCTGTTTTCCTCTCTGCTCCATTCTAGCACATGCATATACATACTCCTCTTTGCTTCTTCTCCCAGGAAGAAGGACTAAAACTAGATTATCCTGTAGCTGCTAGAAGTTTTAACGGTCTCATTTGGAACTCACACTAATCCAGAGAAGTGATCCCCATTTAATACATGAGCAAACTAAACTGAAGCTCAGAAAGTCCCCTGTCCACAGTTTCACAGCCTGTGAATGCTGAAATTGAGATTAGATCTTGGATTCCTGGTGTGTGCTCTAGTTTTGGGGTGGTACATGCTATTTGACCATAAATTGTGTCTTTGGGATGTCTTCTTTTAATCAGTTTATTTTAATAAGTTTTAATAAGTTTAATAAGTTTTAATAAGTTTAATGAACTTATTTTAATAAAACTTTTGTAAGTGGACATTCACTTTTTTGAAAAGATAATACTAGATAGTATTTGCATTATATATACATATTATTTGCTTTAATTATTAAATAGTAAAGTTTTTATTATGTTTAAACGGACACACAGCCTTGATGATATTTGCTGAGCACCCATAATTCATCTCTAATTCTCAGTTGTTTTGAGTTTCTTATTATGTGAGCCATTAAATTCCTTTTTTTCTCTTTTGCTTGAGTCAGATTTAGTTTTCTTCCTATCACTTGCAAGCAAAACTAAACAGTATTTTGAAAACTTAACCAATGCCAGTTTAATAGTAATATGTAAAATAGAAAGATTGTGTGTGTGTGTGTGTGTGTGTTAGTAAGATACACAGAATAAAATTTGTCATTTTAGCCATTTTTAAGTGTATAGCTCTATGATGTTAAATACATATACGTAGTTGGGCCACCACCACAACCATCTCTCTCCAGAACTTTATCTCCCAACCCGAAGCTTTGTACATGTTCACTACCAACTCTGCATTCTCTTTGTCCCCCAATCACTGTGACTCCATTTTACTTTCTGTCTCTGTAAATTGACTATTCCAGGTGTCACATATATGTGGAATTATAGAATATCTGTCCTTTTGTGACTGGCTTATTTCACTTAGTATAATGTCTTCCATGTTTCATCCATGTTGCTGTATGTGTCAGAATTTCCTTTTAAGTCTGAATAATATTCTAATATTATACATACATACTACATTTCCTTTATCCATTTATCTCTCTCTTTTTTTTAAAGATTTTATTTATTCAGTTGACACAGAGAGATTACAAGTAGGCAGAGAGGCAGACAGAGAGAGGAGATAGGAGGAAGCAGGCTCCCTGCTGAGCAGAGAGCCCGATGTGGGCCTCGATCCCAGGACCTTGGGATTATGACCTGAGCCGAAGGCAGCGGCTTCAACCCACTGAGCCACCCAGGCGCCCTATCCATTTATCTCTTGATGGACAGTTGGGTTGCTTCCACTATTTAAATATTGTGAATAATGTCACTGTGGACGTGACTGTAGAAATATCTGTTCAGATTCTTGCTTTCACATCTTTTGGGTGTATGCTAGAATTGGTGAATCACATGGCAGTTCTGTTTATCTTTTGAGACATAGTGTTTTCTAAAGAGGGTGCCGCATTTTTTATTTCCACCATCAATGAGCAGAGGTTCTAGTTTTTCCATATCCTAATATTTTTTTCTGTTGTTTTTTTTTAAGTTGTGGTAAAAAACATGTAACATGAAACTTACCATTGTAAATTTATAGTAGAGGAGTGTTAACTATGTTCACAGTATTGTACAAAACTAAAATTCTGCACCCACTGAACAACACCTCATTTCCCTTTCTCCCCAGCCTGTGACAGCCTATTCTACTTTCTGTGAGTTTGACTACTTTAGGTACCTCACGTAAGTGGCTTTTATTTCTGTAACTGGCATAATGACTTCAAGCTACGTCAGTGTTGTAGCACGCGACAGGATTTCCTTTTTTAAAGACTAAATAATATTCTATGTACATACCACGTTTTTTCCTTTTTTTAATTGTAATTTTTTATTTGAGGATAGCTGGCACACAATGTTATATTAGTTTCAGGTGTACAACATAGTGACTCAACTTCTCTGTACATTATGCTGTACTCATCACAAGTGTAGCTACCATCTGTCACCATATGCGCTTACGGTATCATTGACTGTAGTCCCTATGCTGTGCCTTTTATTCCTGCTTATCACATTTTCTTTATCCATTCATTTGTCAAGGGACATATGGATTGCTTCCATCTCTTGGTTATTGTGAATAATGCTGCAGTGAACATGGGTTTGCAGATATCTTTTCAAGATCCTAATTTCTGTTCTTTTTTTTTAATATATATCCAGAAATGAGATGGCCAGATTCTATGGTATTTCTTTTTAAAATTTTTTGTGGAACCACCATAATGTTTTCCATAGCAACAGCACCATTTTACAGAAACCAGCAGGGCACAAGGGTTCCAGTTTCTCCGCATCCTCTTTAACATGGTTACTTTCTGGGTTTTGTTAGTGGCCATCCTAACAGATGTGAGATGATAATCTCATTGTGGTTTTGATTTGCATTTCTCTAATGATTAATAATGTTGAACATTGTTTCATATGTTACTTGGCCATTTGTGTATCATCTTAGGAGAAATGTCTACTCAAGTCCTTTGCCTATTTTTAAATTACTAAAATTTGGGGCTTTGGGGTTTTTTGAGTTATAGTTCTTTATATATTTTGAATAGTAACCTCTTTTCAGCTATATGATTTACAGATATTTTCTCCCATTCTGTAGATTGCCTTTTCACTTTGTTGACTATGTCCTTTGATGCACAGAAGTTTTCAATTTTGATGTAGTCCAGTTTTGTTTATTTTTACTTTTGGTGCCATATCCAAGAAATCATTGCCAAATCCAGTGTCATGAAGCTTTTGTCCTATGTTTTCTTCTAAGAGTCTTCATAGTGTAAATTTTTAATCCATTTTGAGATAACTTTTTTGTATATGGTATAAGATAAGGGCTCAATTTCATTCTCCTGCATGTAGATATTCTATGTTCCCAATTCCATTTGTTGAAAAGACTATTTTTCCTTCATTAAATGCTCTTAGTACCCCACCCTTGTCAACAATCATCTGACCATATATGTGAAGGTGTATTTTGGGCTCTCTGTTTTATTCCACTGGTCTGCATGTCTGTCTTTTTACCAGTACTTTGTGATAAAGTTTGAAATTAGGAAGTGTGAGAGCTCCAATTTTGTTCTTTTCCAAGATTGCTTTGGCTATTCAGGGTCCCTTGAGATTCCATATGAATTTTAGGATGATCTTTTCTATTTCTCCAGATGTAACCACTGGATTTTGAAAGGGATTACATTAAATCTGTAAATTACTGTGGGTAGTATTTATGTCTTAAGAATATTAATTCTTCCAGTCAATGAACACTGATGTCTTTCCATTTATTTTCCTCTCTAATTTTTTTCATCAGTGTTTTGTTGTTTTCAGAATACATCTTTTATGCCCTTGGTTAAGCTAATTTCTGACTATTTTCTTCTTTTTGATGCTATTATAAGTGGGATTAAAAATTTTTATTTTCGGATTGTTCATTGTTAATGAACTGCATTAATGCATAGAAATGCAGTGATTTTTGTGTGTCATTTTATATCCTGTAACTTTGCTGAATTAGTTTATTCTGTGTGTGTGTGTGTGTGTAATCTTTAGATTTTTGCATATAAGATCATGTTTGTGAGCAGAGATAATTTTACTTCTTCCTTTCTAATTTAGATGCCTTTTATTCCCTTTTCTTGCCTAATTGTCCTGGCTAGGACTGCCAGTACTATGTTGAACAGAAAAAATAGAAAGGTTTTTTTTTGCAGAACTTTTTTACTGCAAAAAAATGGTGCATCTTTATATTTTTTTGTAGTACAGGACAAGGGTATATGTAATGTAAGTATATGACTTTACAAATCCCCATTTTTCTATTTGAATTGTTATTTAAGGAGAAAAAACTTATTTTCAAGTGGAGGGTTTCTTACAAGGCCATTTTGATACCTTTTTTTTGAAGGTAACCCTTGGTTAGATGAGATACTTACACTGAAACTAATGCCTTTAAGTAATATATTACTTGCCTTCTAGGCTATACTCATGTTAAATTCTTTTCTTAGTGTCCTAAGATTATACCTCCAGTAGATTAGATGCGTCCAATTTGTTAATTCTGTGTGTGTGTGTGTGTGTGTGTGTGTGTGTGTCCATTTTATCAGTTACTTTCTAATTGCCAAAATGTTTTACAGCTTGGCATATTTTATCAGCTTGAATTTTATTTTATACTTGCAGTACTTTGTCTAATCTACTTGTGTTTAATTTTTCAACTTCAGTTAACTAAAAATCAGCTATTTTTATAGCACATTTTGGTCTTTTCACTTGACATATTTCCTTGATGATTCTTTTTGTACTTAAGATTTAATGCTTATGCTGAAGTATATATGGGAGAAGTAACTTGATTTCTGAGAGTTGCTTTAAAGTGCTCCAGCAAAACAAGCAAATGGTGGAGTGGGAGTGTAGACAAAATAAGATTAGTAACATGAAGAGAGTTGTTGAAACTCAGTAATAGGGTAACAGGGGCCCATTTTACCATTCTTTCTTTCTTATGAAATTTTTATAATAAAATGTTAAAGAGAATACATAAAATTATTGTCCAGAATAATAGTTCTTCAGGCTCGATGTTTTGGAGGCTAACCTTTCTTTAAAAAACGGTATGGCAAATGGTAGGACATTTCTAGTAATTAACAGTACCTTGATGGTAAGATCATCAAATTTGATAATGCCCCCAATAAAAATAGGCTTTCATATTTTATATACTCTGTACTTTGGTGAATTCTTCCACTTATTTTTATTTTTATTTTTATCTTTTTAATTTTTTTAATTTTATTTTTTTATTAAAAAAATTTTTTTTAATTTAAAATTTTCAAACTAGAGAAAAGTGGAAAGAGTAATGAAGTGAATAATACTCTTTTACCTATAATGTAGATTTACCAGTTACAAAACTTTGGCTATGTTTCTGTTATCTGTGTACATACCCTTCCTGAATTTCAGTCTGGTTTAACTATAACTATAGATTTTCCTGTTTCTTTCATTTTTATTAGTTTTTGCTACACCCGTTTTGAACTCTGATATTATGTACAAAACCCCTTAGGATGTATTCGGTGTATTGGTTTACTATAGCTGCTATAACAGATTGCTACAAATTTCATCACCTAACACCAATTTATTCTCTTACATTCTGGAGGTTAGAAGTCTAAAAAAGGTGTTATGGAACTAAAATCAAAGTATTGGCAGGGTTAGTTCCTTCTGCAGGCTAAGGGAGAGGGTCCATTTCCTTGCCTTTTCCAGTTTCTAGGGGCTCTTCTTATCCCATCGGTCATGACCGTGCATCCCATCACCTTTTCGTCTTCTTGGTACCCTTCTCACATTGTCATCTTCTGTAGTCACATCTCCCTCTGCCCTCCTCTCATAAGGACATTTGTGATTATACTGGGCCCACCCAGATTATCCTGGATAATCTCCCCATTTTGAGATCCTTAACTTTTCACATTTGCACAGACCTTTTACCGTGTAAGGTAGCATATTACAAATTGTGAAGGTCAGGATATGGATATCCTTTGGACATTGTTGATGGCAAAGCTCCCTAAATTAATCTGCAGATTCAGTGCAATCTTTCTCAAAATCCCAACTGGTGTTTTTGCAGAAATTGACAAGATGATCCCAAAATTCATATTGAAAAGCAAGCAACCCAGAATAGCTAAAACAAGTTTGAAAAAGAGTAGTCAAAATAAACTTGAAAAAGAACAAAGTTGGGGAAACTTCCTGATTTCAAAACTCACTATAGGGCTACAGTAATGAAGATTGTCTGGTAGTGGCATAAGGATAGACATACAAATCAATGGAATACAATTTAGAGTCCAGAAATAAACTCTCACACTCATAGTGAGTTGACTTTTTACAAAGATGTCAAGACAATTCAATGGGGAATGAATAGTCTTTTCAACAAATTTGCTGGGACAAGTGGATATCCATATGCAAACAAATGAATTTGCATCTCTTTCTTACACCAAGCAAAAGAAGAACTCAAAATGTATCATAGACCTAAGTGTAAGAGCTAACCCAAAAACTCCTAGAGGAAAACATAGGAGTAAATTTTTATAACTTTGATTTCTTAGATATGACACCAAGAGAATAAGTGACAAAAGAAAAAATAAATTGTACTTCATGAAAATTAAAAACTTTTGTCCTCAAAGGACACTCTTAAGAAAGTGAAGATAAGACACCATCAAGAAAGTGAAAAGACAGTCCATAGAATGGGAGGTAATGTTTCTAAGTCATGTATTTAACAAGGTACTTGTATGCAGAATATATAAAGAATGCCTACAACTCAAAAATAAAGACAACCCAACTAAAAAATGGACAAAGGACTCAAATAGATGTTTTTCAAAGGAAGGTACATAAATGGCCAATAAGCACATGAAAAGATGCTCAACATTATTAGTCATTAGGGAAATGCAAATCAAAGCCACAACAAAATACCACCTGACACCTACTAAAATGGCGAAAGGAAAAAAGACAATAACAAGTGTTGGTGAGAATGGGTAGAAATTGGAACTCTCATATCGTGCTGATAGGAATGTAAAATGGTGCAACCACTTTGGAAAATAGTTTGCCAGTTCCTTCAAATGTTAAACAGAGTTATCATACAACCTATCAATCCTACTCGTAGTACTTAAAAGGAATGAAAACGTAGTCTACACAAAAACTTACACATAAATATTCATAGCAACATTAATATAGCTCAGAGTTGGAAACAACCTAAATATACTTCAACTGATGAGAAGATAAATAAACGTACCACATCTATACATATTATTTGGCATATATTTGGAGTATTATTTGGCAATAAAAAGGGATGAGGTGTTGATACATGGTGCATCAGTGATTAACTTTGAAAACATGCTAAGTGAAAGAAGCCAATCACAAAAGACCAAATTGTGTTGTTCTGTTGATATTAAATATCCAGAGTAGGTAAATTCATAGAGACAGAAAGTAAATTAATGGTTGCCTGAGACTGGGGCAGAGTGGGTTGGGCAGGGAGAAATAGAAATAGGAAGTGACCTTTCATAGGACTAGTTTCTTTTTGAGAATAGAGTTTTCTTTTAGAAGTGGTAGCGATATTATCGTGATGGTTTTACAGCTCCATGAATACTTTGTGTGTGTGTGTGGCGCACACTTTAAATGGGTGGTATATCTCAAATGTATCTCAAAACATTTAAAAATGCCTAAGAGGTTATTTCATAAAAACATCTGAAAAGTGCACCATCATTATACTTAGAAGAAGCGTTAGGATAATTTGCTTTTGAATTTTCTTTATCTTTTATAACGAGTAACAACATGTATACATAATAAATATGATATGACCAGGGTTTCATGTATCATCTAGCTACTCAGAATTTCCTAGAACTATTGGAGGACTAATTCAGGACTTTTGCAGTTAGAAATATTCCACTCATTCCACTCCACACTCGTATTATGCTTGCTAGAGCTGTACAAGATCATAGTTTATTTAATCTCTTTGAAAGTTTAACTAAAATGTGATTCTTTCATAAAGATTCTATATAGTATAATTTGTATTTGTTTATATTATTATATGTATATGTATTATGTGTTTATGTGTGTGTGTGTGTGTGTGTGTGTGTGTGTGTGTGTAACCAATATATTTGAGGTTAAAATTTTGAATAGTACCTTCAGGAATATTCTAGTACTTAGTATCTTTCATTATACAATTGGTTTGTTATATATAATTCTTGCATTTTTTTTTTGTAATATAGAGCACACAGACAAGAAATGCTAATGGTGGAATTGACATCATGATCTTAATTTTATTAGCAAAATATCTGATTCCTGTGCTTTAAGCTCAAATAGTTTTTTTTGTTCCACTTTCCTAACTCCTCTTTACAAGCATAATTCATTCATTGTGAAAATTGTATTTAGTAGCTCAGGAGCTCTTTAGCTAAGAGAATACGGAACTTGCTAGTAATGGGCCAGTGAATGTTATATAGATTAAATGGCTCATCTGGTGCTGCTGTGCATGTGGAACCTTCATTGACTTTGATTCTCAATTAACTCATTTGGTCTATAGCCTCAGGCCTAAACTGGGGGTTGATTAAAATTGGGGGGAAAAATGACTACATCACAGAGAGGATGTATTAGTTTCATCAGGCTACTCTAACAAATTACAAACTGAGTGGTTTAAGACAACAGAAACTTATTCTCTCTTGGTTCTTGGGCTGAAAGTCTGAAATCAAGGTAGTGGTAGGGTGGTGCTGTCTCTGAAGGCTCTAGGGGAAGAATCTTTCCTTGCCTCTTGTAGCTTTTGGTGGTTGCTGGAAATCTTGTGTTTCTTGGTTTATAAACACGTCATTCCAGTCTCTGCCTCTGTCTTCACATGGCCTTCTAACCTGTGGGTCTCTATGTTTTTACATGACATTTTCCCTCATTTTATAAGAACTGCAGTCACTAGATTAGGCCCATCTTAATCCAGTATGACCTAATTTTAACTTGGTTACATCTGCAAAGAACCTTTTTCCAAATAAGGTCAAATTTATAGGTACTAGGGGCAAAGGCTTTACTATATCATTTTACAGGACACAATTCAATCCATAATAGAAGAGTATGTTTTAAGATATATTTAACTATCAAGTTGTGAAATAATTTGTTAGTGTAATGGTTTCAGAGAGAATTAACATGAAGTGAATTAGGAGCAATGAGGAATTATCAAGCTTGGGCCATTGTCAGCTTTGATGTATAATCCTCCTCTCTTGAATTCCCTGTTACTTTGGACCCCTCCACTATTCTCCTTTCCTCCCTACCTTCCGCCCCTCACTTGGACTCCAGTGTGGTCTACGTACACATAACCTTGCTTTTGGAGAGAGGTTTTAAGGTGTTTGTGGTCAGAAAGGATGAAGTTACTCTAAGATGAGAGAAATTACCTTTTGTGGCCAGGCTTCTCAGGTAGGCCCTTCACTGCCTCAGTACAAAACTCAAAACCCACGTAGCAAGTGGTAGAGATCACTGGGATATTTTTCTGAGTCTGTGACCACTGTCAGATTCTGTAGGTACTTCAGCTTTACCCAGCACTCCAGTTCCTAACTGAAGCTCTCCTTATCTGTCAGTCAGGGTTCCTAGTTGAGGCCAGGTGTTTAACTTGGACTAGTTAAGCAGAAAGGGATAATGAGATTTTAGGGAGTGTATGAGGAGAACAAAGCTTTATGGGGCCAAAGAATCAAACTTTGATGTTGAACCTCCAGACAGTTGAAATATTCAGTCACCCTTATGGGACTGTTCTGTTAATCCTATTTGTGTCATTTCCCAAATCCTGTCTTCAGAGCTTAAGAGTTGTGAAATTGGGTAAGATAATTAACTGCTCTGTGTATCAGTTTTGTTGTCTTTATTTATTTATTTTTAAAGATTTTATTTATTTATTTGACACAGAGAGAGAGAGATCATAAGTAGGCAGAGAGGCAGGCAGAGAGACAGGGAGAGGAGGAAGCAGGCTCCCTGCTGAGCAGAGAGACCGATGCGGGCCTCGATCCCAGGACGCTGAGATCATGACCTGAGCCGAAAGCAGAGGCTTTAACCCACTGAGCCCCCCAGGCACCCAGTTTTGTTGCCTTTAAAGTGGAATAGATAACTAAAGAGTTGTTGTATTAAATGATTAATATACAGGTTCTTTAAACATTGGACACATAGTGTATTAATTTTCTAGGGTTGCCATAGCAAAGTACCACAAACTGGGTGGAATCTGTTCTCACAGTTCTCAAGATATCTGTAAGGTTGTTTTCTTGTAAAGGAAGAATCTGTTCAGTGCCTCTCCTCTACTTTTGGCGGTTTGCTGGCAATCTTTGGAGTTCCTTGGCTTATAGAAGCATTGCCCCAGTCTCTCCCTTCATCCTCACATGGCTTTCTCCCTGTGTGGGTAACTACTTCCAATTTTCCCCTTTTTATAAGGACATAAGTCACATTGGGTTAGAGGCTTCATTTTAACTAATTACATCTGAAACTTCCATATTTCTCAATAAGGTCACATTCTGAGGTACTGGGAGTTAAGACTTCAACATATGAATTTTGGGGGACACATTTCAACCCATAACAAACACATAGTAAGTGTTATATGAATGTTAATTATTGCTGTTATTCTGATAACATAGTTCTATTATAACTAATCTTTTTTCTTCAGTGTGCTGCATTTGTATGGATTAGAGAGTAAATATTCTTAGAGTTAATTTTGTGGATCTTAGTTTACAACCTTCATGTTGTTTCTTCACAGTAAGGACTCCTCATAGTATGGGTATATGATTGTTCTATAGCTTATGATATTTCTTGTGTTTTTTAGGAAAATTTAGATACAGAATAGAAATTAATATGGCGAGAGGTTGTTACATCTCATAGATGGAACAGAGGAGAGATTGATTCTGTGATCGTAGATTTTTACCTAATAGGTACTGTTCATACAAGAGTAAGATATATGACTCTGTATCTTCCTCATTTTTTTTCTTCTTGCTTCTTGGTGCTTTATACTATATAAACAAGATCCTTTATTGACCAGATTTTTAAAGGGGGAAACAAAGGACTTCTGTCAGTGGATTTATTTGGATTTTGTTTCTTTTAAGCATTTATCTAAGCCAGTTTGGTCTAATTACTGTGTTTTCTTAAGTGTGTTCCATGAGTGCTCGTTCTGCTAGATTTCCTGCAATTTGAGGAAGAAAAACGGGATAAAGAGATTGGGGAAATATATATTATGTGCCTCTTTTGGATGTTTCTGCTGCCGATTCATGGTTCTGAGGAGTACTACATAGTAAAGAAACCTGCTTTATTTTGTGTTTCACCTGGCATTTCCTAAGTTTGTGTATCACAGCACCTATTAGTACAGTGCAGAGTTAAGTATTTACTAAACATTTAATTTTTTTTGAGTGCTAGGACCTGAGAAAAGCAGTCCCTCTAGTATCCAAAATTAGGAATTATATAATTGTTTTTAGGCATCTGAGAATAAAATCTTTTAATGTATAAGCAGATTGTTAAAACTTTTGGTTAGGGGAACTTCCTAGATTATAGTCAAGTTTTCTAGTTTGCCAACAAAACTGTATTGTAAACATTTTTGAAGGTAGAATCGGTGTCTGTTGTCTACATATAGACAGTACCTAGCACATAGGAGGAATTTAAATAGCTGAAAGAGAAAAAGTCCTACAGATCCTTCTTAATATCTTTCATAAGTAAGATGAAGAGGGAAAATGATTTTTTTGTTGAATAAGCTCTGTAGTTCTGTTTGATACATTTCTGTTGCAGTCTTTCCTTAATTAAAAAAACAGCTTTATTGAGGTGTAATTGATAGACAATAACCTGAACATGTTTGAATTGTACAATTCAATAAATTCTGACATGTTTATATGCTGAGAAACCACAACACCATCAAGATAACATATTCCTCACCTCTAAAAGTTTCCATGTCAGGACTCCCTCCTCCCCTCCCTGCAATTCCCTCCCAACTCCAGGGAACCACTGACCTCCATTCTAGCTTGCACTTTCTAAAATTTTATATATAGAATCTTATAACATGTGCTCCTTTTTGTCTGGCTTCTTTCACACAGCATGAATATTTGAGTTGTCTATATTGTTTTGGTGTAAAGTCATCAGATTCCTTTTGTAACCTTTTATTATCTTTAGTTTCTTTAGTGATGTCATCTCTTTCAGTCCTGATATTGATAATGTGTGTTCTTTTTTTTTTCTTACTCATTTTAGCTAGAGGTTTCAGTCTTATCTTCTAAAACAATCTGCTTTTGGTTTCCTTGATACTCTCTGTAGTTTTAGATTTCTGCTTTATTCTTCATTATTTCATTTATTCTGCTTTGGTTTTTGTTTCTTTGGTTTTTTTTCAGTTTTTTTTTTTAAGGTGGATATGGAGATTATCTATTTGAAAACTTTCTAATACAGGTCTTCGGTGTTCTAAATTTCCATTTAAGTATTGCTGTGGCTATATCCTGGAAACTTTGCTGTGTTGGTGTTTTCATTTTTATTTAATGTAAAATGTTTTCTTTTTAAAATTTCCTCTTTCATTATGGGGATTTTTAAACAGATGTTACTTTGTTTTGAATATTTAGAATTTTTTAAGGAAGGTGTCTTGTTTTGAATATTTAGAATTTGAATATTTTGAATTTTCTAGGGATCTTTAAGTTGTTGACTTGTAACCCATTCTGTTCAAAAAACATAAGCTATATGAACTGAGTCCTTTTAAATTTATTGAAACTTGATTTAGGCCCAGAATGTTGTCTTATTTGGTAAATAATCTTTTTACACTTGAAAAGAATGTGCCTTCTGATGTCATGCGGAATGTTCTATAAATATCAATTGGGTCAAGTTTGTTGATAGTCTTGTTCAGGCCTTTCAGTGCTTAGATTTATCTTCTTGTTCTGTCCATTCTTAAAGGAGAAGTTTTGATCTCTCACTGTATTTTCCAACTTGATCATTTCTCCTTGCAGTTCTATTATTTTCTTCACTGAATTCTGAATCTTCTATTACATGCATAAATGTTTAGGAATATGGTGATTTTGACAATTTGACCCTTTTATTATCATGAAATGACATCTCCTTCTTACTATTCTTTACTTTGAAATCTACTTTAAAAAATATTAACGTAATCAATGTAAGTGTTTTTTATTAGTATTAGTTTTATATATCTTTTTCTGTCATTTTACTTTGAATTTATTTGTGTCTTCGTGTTTTAAGTGGGTTTTTTGGGAGGCTGTGTATAGTTTGCTCCTTTTTCTTGAATGGGTTTTATAATCTCTACATTATAATTGGGATGTTTATGCAGCTTAGATTTCATTTCATTTTTGGTATGATTGGGTGTAATGCGCCCATCTTGCTAATTGTTTTCTGTTTTGTATCATCTGTTTTCTATCATTTTTGTTTATGTATCATCTGTTCATTGCCTCCCTTTTTTTCTGCTTGCTTTTGGAATATTTTTTATGAGACATTTTATCTCATTTGTTGTCTTATTATTATATAATCTCTTTGGGTTATTTTGTAGTAAACATCTTTAGATTATCAAAGTTTCTTTCCTTGTATTCTAAGAAGAAAGTCCCCTTGATTATGATGTATTATTCTAGATTTTATTTGCTCATATTTTGTTGAGGATTTTTGCATCTGTGCTTTTGAGGCAGATTGTTCTAGTTTTATTATTTTAAAAACGTCTTTGGCTTTTGTATCAGGGTAATTAGATTTGCTAATATTTTGAGAATTTTTATATCTGCTCTTAAGGAAAGGGTGCTGTGCTGTTTGTGGTGGTTTTTTTTTTTTTTTTTTTTTTGGTCTAATTGTGGGAAGTGTTCTGTCATTGTGTAGAGTTGGATTCTTTTTTTCAATGATACTGAAACCACCTAGGCTTACAGATTTCTAATTTAGAATGTTTTGAGCTGCCGATTCAGTTTTTAAAATAGAGATCTATTCAGATCATCTTGTATGAGTTCTTATAGTTTCATTTAAGTTGTAGAGCTATTCATAGTATTCCACTGTCCTTTGAATGCTGTGAAGTCTGTAGTGGGTGGGATCTTCTTTTTCGCTCCTGTTTTTGGTAATTTGTTCTACTTTATTTTTTGTTGGTCTCACTAGGGCTTTGTTAATTTTATTGAAGAATTAACTTTTGGTTTGATTGATTTTCTATTATTTTTGTTTTCAATTTCATTGACTTCTTCTTGTTTATTCCGTTCTCCTTGTTTTGTGTTTATTTTCCTTTTTTCCCCTAGTTTCTTGTGGCAGCAGCTTGCAGTATTGATTTGAGACCTTTTTTTTCTAATTACACATTTAAAAAACCCCACACATTTAGTGTTATTAAATTACCTCTAACTGCTGCCTTAGTTGAATCCCAAAGATTTTGTTGTGTATTTTCATTTTCATTCAGTTTAGTATTTTTTGAAAAAATTTCCTCTGAGATCGTTTTTGAGCCATTGATCGATCATTTAGAAATGTGTTGTTTTGGGCGCCTGGGTGGCTCAGTGGGTTAAAGCCTCTGCCTTTGGCTCAGGTCATGATCTCAGGGTCCTGGGATCGAGGCCCGCATCGGGCTCTCTGCTCCGCAGGGAGCCTGCTTTCTCTCTCTGCTTGCCTCTCTGTCTACTTGAAATCTCTCCGTCAAATAAATAAAATCTTTCAAAAAAAAAAAAAGAAATGTGTTGTTTTGAGGTGCCTGGCTGGCTGGGTAGCGCATGCGACTCTTGATCTCAAAGTTGTGAGTTTGAGCCCCATGTTGGGTATGGAGATTACTTAAAAAGAAAAATCTTTAGAAATGGTTTAATTTCCAAATGTTTGGAAAATTGAGTTATTTTTCTATTCTTAGTTTGATACTATTATGATCAAAGAACATATTTTGTATGATTCCAGTAATTTTAAACTTAAAATGTTTGTGTTACGATCCAGAACATACTCTGTTTTGCTTAATGTTCTTTGTGTAGTTGAATAGAATATGTATTCTGTTTTTGTTGGGTGGAGTGCTCTGTAGATGTCAATTAGATACCTTTGGTTTTTGGTGGTGGTAATTTTTTAATATCCTTGCTGATTTTATCTAATGCTTCTCCCCTTATTGAGAGAGATATATTGACACTTCCGCTCAGGTAGTGTGGAAGGTAGGCACTGACTAAAACACCTGACATATCTTCCTGGAGATCGACAAAGGAGGTTTGTAGAAATCCATGGTTTTGAAAGTTGAGCCGGGGAGAGGGGTGGAGGGGGGAAAAACTGTGCCCAGAGGAAAGATAAAAAAGACTGTCTTTTTTTTTTTGCCCTGGACGATTTTTTGTGCTAGCTGAAACAGTAAGATTTAGGAAAGAAATACTAATCCTTTTTTTTTTTAATAGTAAGGGTTTTTTTTTCCCATCTTGCAAACAGAGCCAGGAGGGAAAAAAAAGTAAAGCTTTTGGTGCTAAAATTTCATGAAGCTTTGAGGAACAAGAGAGATCAGCATACCCTGAGAACTGCTTTGGACTTGAAATATGAGGATTCAACCAAGAGTTCATTTAAGCCTGAAGTTATTCTGTGCATTGTAGAAGCAGTAAGATCAATTAAGGCTTGGTTAGAAAAGTACAGATTTTACCTTTATTATTTTTGTTTTTTTGTAATACGGAACTCTTTGAGTATCTGGTATTTAGGGCCCTTCACCCTTCCTCCATGGGGGGAAAAAAGGGAATAAATAACACCCTGTTTATAAAAATAATAACTTACATATAGTTCTTGATATTTTACAAAACCTTCTTCATGCATATTATCTCATTTGATCCATACAAGCCTGTGCGATTTGTAACAGGATTTTTCATCTTTAGGAATCTCAAAAAGGTTAAGAGATTTTTCTCAGGTTGTAGAGTTGAGTAGAATAAAGTTCAGGTGTTTTCATTCCTACTTGATTCTTTCACATCATACTCTGCCTTTGTTTTTTTTTTTTTGTTTTTTGTTTTTTTTTTTTTAAAGATTTTATTTATTTATTTCACAGCGGGAGAGAGATCACAAGGAGGCAGAGAGGCAGGCAGAGAGAGAGAGGGGGAAGCAGGCTCCCCGCCAAGCAGAGAGCCCGATGCGGGCCTCGATCCCAGGACCCTGAGATCATGACCTGGGCCGAAAGCAGAGGCCCTAACCCACTGAGCCACCCAGGCGCCCCATACTCTGCCTTTGAAAGGATGTACCTGTTTTCTCTAACATGAGTAGAATTGACTCTAAAGATTTTTATTGATTTTGTAAGTATTCCAATGATCATGTACTACTTAATCTTACATAAAGATAAACTTAAAATATTATAAAAAGTTTCAATAGATTTTTGAACATTGACTTAATTATTAACCTCCTCTTATATAAACTTTTTTAAATGTCCTTTGGTTATTTGCCAGTTGAAGAACTATAAATTATATGTTTTTAATGGTAACTTTTATGTGTTTGATTTCAAAATTTTCCCCATTCTTTTTATTTTATTATTACTTTTTCATTAGAAAATTAAAAATTAATAGTTGTGGGATTTCTCTTGTGATTCATTTGGCTATTTTCCCCCATACTTGGAATAAGTATTATATATAATTTAAAATTTTTTTTTCTATGATGGGTTTGTAATATTGTGAGATTTTATTACTTTTCCTATTGGCTTAGTTATGTTTTGGTTGTCATACACTAAAATCTTACACATTTTATTTATTTAATTTTTTTTTTTTTTTAAGAGAGAGAGCACCAGTGTGAGGGGTGGGAGTGGGGAGGGGCAGAGGGAGAGAAAGAATCAGAACCATGCTCCATGTTTAGCACAGAGCCCAGTGTGGGGCCCTATCTCACGATCCTGAGATTATGACCAGAGCCCAAATCGAGAGAGTCGAAGGCTTATTAACGAACGGAGCCACCCAGACACCCCTCTTATACATTTTAAACCTATGTTATTTTGTTCTCTGTTTTCTGTGTCATCATTTCTACTTCTGTACAAATACACATTACTATTTTTATAATTTTGCTTTATAATTTCATTGTTTTTGTCTGTGTTATATACATTATTGAAATTACACTGCAATTGTACATAAACATTTTTCTTTAAAATATTTTTCCTAAAGGTGTTTTTTTTTTCATCAGGTTCAGGATATCTACTTAAATATGATTAAAATGTGTCAACTAGAAAAATAAAATACTTTTTACATGCCGAGTGAGGAAATGAAAATCAAAATTTGTGTTTAGTTGTCTTTATTAGTATTTTTAACTTACAATTTCTCTCTAACTTTATGTGTTCTCTTTTTTTTTTTCAAGATTTATTTATTTGCATATATGTGAGGAGGGGGAGGGACCAAGGGAGAAGGACCAAGGGAGAGGGAGCCAAGCAGACTCCCTGCTGAGCAGGCAGCCCAACACGGGGTTGGATCCCAGGACCCTGAGATCATGACCTGAGCCAAAACCAAGAGTTGGATGCCCAACTGACTGAGCCACCCAGGCACCCCAAATTTATGTGCTTTCGAATGTTTCTTTAGTGAAAAAAAAATTTTTTTAAATGACTAGAGGGGTACCTGCATTGCTTAGTCTGAAGAGCATGGGACTCTTGATCTCTGGGTTAGGAGGTCAAGCCCCATGTTCAACATAGAGCATACTTAGAAAAAAAAAAGCAAACCAACCAACCAAAATGAATGGGGAGTGGGGGGTGAGAGATAGTGTGTGTGTCTTTAAAACGGTTTTCAAAACTATATAGTTTTGAAAAATAGTTTTCAATACTATACTGGATTACCTTAGATTTGTTACAAATAGCAAATAAGGATTCTCTTTATTTTGTTAATGAATAAACAATTAATTGCTATTTTAGTATTTTTTATTTTTAATAAAATAAATAATAAATAAAATAATAAAATAAATTATTTTATTATATATTTTTAACAAACATTGTTAATAAGAAAAAGCAAATTTTGTTAATTTGCTGTTACAAGTAGCAAATAAGGAAAAGTATCACTATTATTATTATTGTCATTATCATTATTGATTTGAGTACCTTCAGAAAGTGGAGGCCCAGATCTCATTGTTGATTGGATAAATTAATTCTATCAGTACTATAATCCTGCAGCATCCATTTGTTTGGTGGTGTTTTATGATTATTACTTGCCTGGTTTTAATTTAAATGTATTATTTAGCTCAGTATTCTCTAGTAATGGTGTTCTTTATATAACATAAAATATGGTAGCAAGGAAGATTGATATTCCACAGTGAATTAAAATGTGTCATTGTGATAAGCTCTGATCTTAAAATACAACTTATCTTGATTTAAAGGTAAAATTTTTGTAGAATCGATTTTAAAATGACAATTTTCCTTTTCAGATTATTATTCACCAGTTTGCCAGATAATCCTTTATAGATTACTGCCGTGCTTTTGTAAAAGATGGGCTTTAGTCTGAAATCTATGATCAGGGCTGTGTAGAAGAAATAAAGGTGGAGCTTTTCAGATGATATAATTGTATGATTATATTTTAAAAATGACCTCAAGAAGTAATATTCTAAATAACTAAAAACTAAATAATTAACAAACTAGGAAAATATTCATAGCAAATATAATGGGTAAACAGTGAACATTAATATATAATTAATACAGAGCAATATAAGAAAATAAAAGAGTAAAATTCATTTAGAGGTTCTCAAAAGGAAATACAGGTAGTAAAAAAAAATAGTTGTTCAACTTCATCATTTAAAAATCATAGCAAACCATCAATAAGAATATGCTACTTATGGCAGCATATAAAATATTCAAAACGGTGATTAATATCCAGTGCTCTCTATGGTTAAGTGACTCATCGGTTACTGGAAAAAAATATATAAAGTGGTATAGTCATTTTAAAAACTAGTTTGATAATTTGTATCAATAAACTTAAAAGTATAACTTTGACTCAGTAATTCTGTATTTGATTATTTCCCAAGGGAATAATTCTAGATATTTAAAAATTTTATATGTAAAGATAAAATAGTTATTTATCAAAAATAATTATTCCATCTTAGGTAAATAATTAAATAATTTTTGGTTCATTTATTTGGTGAACTATTGGGCAGCTATCAAAAATTGTATTTATAAAGACTATAATAGGATGGGTGAATGCTAAAACACTAAGTTAGACATTGTAAACAAGTGTAATTACAAATAAAAACAGGAACAAAAGAAATCATGAGTAGATTAAAAAGGAGGGTAAGATTTTAAAGGAATACAGTAAACCTTTATTTTCACTTTTAAGCACAACCAAGATTTTAAGTATTTTAGGAACATCTGAAGGTTGCTTGAAATTTCTCAGAGGCACATATCTGAATTGTGCTCTTTGCAAAGTTGGTGTGTAGGAGGGAGTCACTTTCATTGGTAAGTGACTATAGCCAGCTGCCCAGTTCCTGTATGTGAGCTTTTGCTTTTTCTGCTCTTTCTCAGATAAACATCCAGGGGGAGGATATAGTCTATTTTGGTGCTCCTTGGAGAATTTGAAGATTCATAAATTTCTCAGACATAATCATGTATATTCCAATGATCCACTTGGCTTTTGTGGCCTCAGTGTTGTGAGGTTATATAATTACTCCCTTTTGAAATGTTTTTCCTCTTTCTTTCTTTTTATCCCTTTCTTTCCTTTTTTTTGAGAGTGTGTGAGAGCTGGGGTAGGGTTGAGAGGGAAAGGCTCAATCTCTTGGACCCTGAGATCATGACCTAAGTTGAAATCAAGAGTCGGGACGCTTAACCAACTGAGCCACCCAGGCGCCCTGAAATGTTTTCCCAATTTCTCTTCTTTTTTTTTTTTCTTTTAAAGATTTTATTTATTTGAGAGAGAGAGTGAGGGAGGGAGAGAGAGAGACAGGACTGGAGGAGAGGCAGATGGAGAGAGAGAGAGAGAAGCAGACTCCCCACTGAGCAGGGAGTCCGATGTGGGGCTCAATCCCAGGACCCTGAGATCATGACCTGAGCTGGAGGCAGACACTTAACCATCTGAGCCACCCAGGTGCCCGGTTTTTCCAATTTCTAAAAATTCCTTAATGAGCTCATTTTTAAAAGGAAAAGATAAAAAAATAAATAAAAGGAAAAGATAAGGCTTTATCCAGTTATCAGTTAATAATTCTAGCATTAAATTTTTCATGAACAATATCTTTTGTTTTTCCTGTAGTGCCTCATCTTCTGTTAATCCCATCCAGACTTTGTCCTCTATATCTCTAGAAGTTCAGTTTGTATATTACTTTATCCATGTCTTTACTAACATGTTCAGTCTTTTCTCTTGAATATATGAAGTACAGTTATAACTGTTGTAATGTCCTTGTTTATAATGCTATAATCTGTGCCGGTGGTTCATAATTACTTAGTATTTAATGGAAAAATATAAAAATACAAAAATAGCATGTGTAAGCTACAAATGCTACTCACCAAGTTTAAGAATTAGATTACTGGGCGCCTGGGTGGCTCAGTGGGTTAAAGCCGCTGCCTTCGGCTCAGGTCATGATCCCAGGGTCCTGGGATCGAGGCCCGCATCGGGCTCTCTGCTCAGCAGGGAGCCTGCTTCCTCCTCTCTCCTCTCTCTCTCCTGCCTTTCTGCCTACTTGTAATCTCTCTCTCTGTGTCAAATGAATAAATAAAATCTTTAAAAAAAAAAAAAAAAAAAAGAATTAGATTACTATAAGCCTGTTACATAACCTGTTGCTATTAACTTTTCTAAATGTTGTTAATGTTTGTATGTGTCCCTGAATAATATATTGCTTAATTTTGCATGTCTTAATATAAATCACTTCTTGCTGTGTATGTTCTTCTAAAACTTTGTTCTTCTTCCTTAATACTATTGATCTTGGTATTAATGTGTATACCTATCATTGTTTATTTTTACTCTGTCATTTCGGTTGTTTTCATCTTTGTTTTGTTTTTAACAATGCTCTTGTACATGTCTTCCAGTAATTTACATATATATGAACTTCTCTGGGTTATGTGCCTTGGAACGGTATATTTTAGTCATAGGGAAATTCGTGTGGGATCTTATTAGATTATTCCAAATTGATTTTCCAAGTGATTTTTAGTCATTTACAGTGTTTCTCTTTATATGCACGTGTATACATCTACATGCAGGTGCACGTGTATACATCTACATGCAGGTGTACATATGTGTGTATTTATTTATTACAGTTAACATGGTAATTAATATCCTGCTACCCAAATATACTCACTTTTTCTTCTTTTTAAAGATTACTTAGTCCCATAAGCAAATCATTGATTTAGAGGATGAGAATTCTGTTACTCTCTTAAGCTAACCCCCTTATTTTAATTTTTTAAATTCTTTTTCTTTTTTTCCAATGTACTCTTTAGTTTTATTTGTTAAGAAGATTATATATGTGTAACATACTCAAATAGTTCAACAAGATTTATTATTTAAAAATAGCAATGCTTTTACCATTTACTTTTCCCCAAAGGCAGTCATTTCAACATTTTTGCTGATTCTCATGGTATTTACCTCCATATCTAACTAACCTGCCCGTTTCTACTTTTAAGTTTTTAACTTCTTTGACTTTCTATAATGAAGCATGAAGATTTAGCCTCTTTCATTTCTTCTGACTTCAAGCGCCATCCCAACTTTACACATGAACTCTTCCCTCATCTCTTTTGTTCCAGATCAATAATTTAGTGCTAACATATGAAAAGTAAATGCGCTGAATCATATAACAAACTATAATTACCCTTCTCTTTGTTTTAAACAAAGGAGGATGATAGTAGAGGAAGAGGCAGTGAGGATTTTGGAATCAATGAGGAGGATTTGTGTTGCAAAATAGAGAAATTGTCAGTTAACAGGAAGCCATATATCCCATGAGTGGGAGAGGAGTGTGAGAACATTTATTCTGCTAGCCAGGTGTATTACTGATTACAACACTGAAAGTCTATTAAAATGGCATATATCTTAGTAATAAATAGTTTTTATGCCATTGAGGTATTGGTTTAGTCTGAAGACTAAAGAAATAAAAAGAAATGGGTAGTCCCAGGAAATAATACAAGAACCAATCACTGAGATCAAGTGACTGCCTGGGGGCAAAGCATATGAAATTTATTCTGAAGTTTTAGTGTTTTAGACCAGGACAATGGTAATATGGGAAACTGGAATTTATTTTTTAGTACCTTAAATTTCAAAGATTTGTGTATATTTGACAAAAAATTGCTTATGATTATTTTATCCATACTCTTGATACCTGTGTCAGATGATTTGGTTGAATTCCTTTTTCCTCTAATATTAGATTAAATTTTTCTCAGTGTAATTAAACAAAGATATGACCAATATCATTTCTTTTCCATCAAAATTAGTCTCATTATTTTCTCACATCTAAGGAGATGATATGTTAAATCCAAAGGATAGTATTAGTTTCTTCATACTTTTTTTTGTATGGGAAAGGATTCAACTGGTATTAGTAGTAAGTGACAGAAAGATAATTCTGGCTGTGTACTCCACATTTATTAAGGTTTAATTGTTAAAGTGTGACTAATGCTGACATATTTCAAAATTTGGGATTTTAGGACATTTTATATATTTCAGAATTTTTTCTTTATTAAACATTAAAATATGAGTTTTTAATGCTGTCATTGTCCCAGTCTTAACTGTCCCATTGTCTTAATTTAATTATTCCATGTTAATTCTGATAAGATTTTTACGTCTTTATTCTTTCACTGAGCAAATTAGAATACGATAGGGGAATACAATCTAGTCTTTGAAAATAAAGTTTTCTTCTTTCTGAGGCTTGTAGGATTGGCCTGGGATGATCTAGTGAAAAGGTGGAAGTCAGATCTGGATTTAAATTCTTCTTTTCTGCCTACTAGCCAACTGAATTTTTAATAATTCAATAATATTTCTAGCAAGGTTTAAAATATTACAAATAATGGAGGCATGCATTTAAGTAATAAAAAGACATTTTGTGTCCAGTTTAATGCCCTCCACATATTATGTGTTCAAAAATTATATTTATTATTATTGAAATTATCATCATCTTGTCCATGGCCCCATTCCCTAGATGTATTTCACAAAGAGCAGATTGTGAAAAGACTTGAAACACTGATAGCGATTGTATGGGACAATGAAACAAGAGGGGAGAATTTAGTGTAATCTGTCCATTCTCCTGGCTAGGTGCATGGGGGGGGGTGCTACTTTGTTTTTCTCCTTTTTTTCCACCCCTTTTCTATACTTAACCTCCTTTATTGAAAAGCTGGTTTGTGGAGTAATCATTAAGGAAAATAATAAGGCCTTTCTCCCTCCTAGCCAATAGAATCCTTTGTATTCCAAGTCTAGTATTTTGATTAGTTTTTAAGTGAGTAGTAGACAGTGTGGATAAACAGGATGGGGCAGTGGGAGTAGGAGTTGGTTAGATAATGTGATGGGGGCCATTGTTTACCTTAAATAAGTATTGGAATTAATCATTTATATTCCTCTCATCCCTATTAGGTGGTAGACTGTGAAAACATAAACAATATTTACTTAAGAAAGTAAATATTAAGTAAATATTAATAAATATTAAGTAAATATTAAGTCCCATAACACCTAGCATTATACATTTTATCTTTATCTTTCAGTGGTTGCGACTTTGTGCTTTGTTGTCCTTTCTTAGATTTTGCTACTTGGGGTGAGAAATTAAGTCTGGCTCATTTCTTTGGTGTCTGTGACTTATAAATGTTTGATACTCAATAAAAGGTTTGAATGAATGATTTGAATTGTCTCCAGAGCAACAGATCAACATTCATAAGAATAAAGCAACTTTTGGCTTTATCTCTAGAAAATTATAACTGGAAGGAACCTTAAGGTTTATATACTCTAGCTCTTTATTTTTTTGAATAAAGTAACTGTTACCAAGGATGGTAAGACTTATATTCAAAAATATATGGAAAAAAATATATATGGAAGAAACAGAGCCCAGAAAAATCTCTTACTCATCATGTCTTTTCCTTTTTTTTTTCTTAATTGTGGTATTTTTCCTCCTTAGATTACAGAAAAAAAGAAATACTTTGATAACTGGCTTGAAAAGAAAATAATACTCATTTTCTATTGTGTGCATGCTTATAGTTTGATTCTGTATTGTCTAGTGTGTATTTTAGAGTAAACATAGCATTTCCTCATTGATCATTACCATGACTGGGGTCAAATTTACTTTTCAAAAAATTCTCTGAAAAATAAAATTTAAAATTAAAAAATCAGATTAAAAACTTTTTTGTATTATAATCCACCCTCATTTACATAATGGATTGGCATGTAAAGTACTTTGGCATTTGTTAACTTATTTTGATTCTGATGATAGTCTTAAGAGTTATATAGGGCATGATTTATATGCTGTTGGCATTTTACAGATGAAAAAATTGAGGCTCAATGAGGCTGTATCTTGTGACTGTGATCACCTAGTGAGTAAATTATGAGGCAGAATCCTAAGCCCATATGATTTAGAGGTTTTTCAAAACTCTTTCCACCGTGGTAGGCCAAAGTCCCCTTAAATATACACATTTAACGAAAGTGCTCATGGTTGAGGTGCCATTAGCAATAACCACTGTTCAGCTGCCCTTCTGTTTCATTTCGTCATCTTGTGTAGCACTAACTATGTGTATGGTGTTCCATCAGTAGATATTGGAGTGGATAGTTAACTAAGTGGTTAGTTAGCATTGTAGTAGGTAGTATGCTGTGACTCTGCTTAAGTAAAAAAAAAAAACATGTAAGTGCTTGGAATGTATTTTAAGAAGACTTAAAAAATCAGTTCCAATTAGAATATAGTGAAAAAGAGATTTGATATTCTGTTGAATAAGTGGAAAACAAAGTAATCTATATAAAGCAGTTGCATTTTTTAGAAATACTTTATCTTGTTAAAATAAAAAAATAGAGTTTTAGAACTGTGAATAAGCTGCTTAATCTTAAAATCTTGACCTTTAATTTTAGCAGTTTAGTTACTTTAGATATGTCTAAAATAAGTCAAAAAATAAAAACAAAAAAACCTTCTCAAATTTTAAATATGTACAGTTATTGTTAACTTCTTTGTAGAGATCTTTTGATGTTTCTTGCTCTGTATGATTCTATAAATAGAATATGTTAATTCTATAAGTAGTTAATTCCTCTTTGTAAATTTTTTGTATTCAGTGGTATCATGAAAATCCTTCAATGTAAGTTGCTTTTAGGTCTGCATAATCATATAAACTGACGCATGATAAATGCTAGCATACTAAATTGTTTTCATGATTTATTATTCAAATGGTGGATATTTGTTTAAAAATATTTTGTTACTACAGAATAGCTTTTAAAACTCTCTTGCAACCTCAGAAATTTCTGAAATTTCTAAGGTTTCTAAGATCAGGATATTTCTTTATATTAAAATAAATTTGACACTACTTTTTATGTAATGTGTTGACATTACTGGGAATTTACTATAGTCATGATTTCTATTCTTGCTTTATCAACTCAGTCTTATTTAGAATATTTTGCTCCAGAGTAAAGTTATTTATTAAATAGAAAATGTTTGGGTAACTATGTTTTTTAAAATACAGATTTGGAAAGGGAAGTATTTTGAAGAATCAGACATGGTATTTCAGTACCTTGATATTTATTCAGAAATGAAATACTTAAATGTGTGTGTGTTTTTGTGTTTTTTTTAATAGATTATCTTTCTCAAGGAATAGATCTTTCTGGAATAGAAGTAATAGAAAATGATTTACTTTTTATTGCAAGAGCTCGACTTGAAGTGGAAAATCAAGCTAAGCGCCTACTGGAACAGGGTGTAGAGACACAGGTAATAAAAGTAATAGTACTTTGTTAATGTGACCAGTATGTCATAAGACAGATGGAGATTTGACTTTGAGGTTAAAAAACTAATAGACGCCCTCATCACTGAGGAGCTGTGTCTACAGTTTGAGTTGGAGAGTATAAAGTAAGTATAAGGAAAATTTAATACATGTTTATCTAATTTTAAAAATAGATTCTAAGATTTTAGTATGTAATGTATATAATATGAGATATAGTTTATGTGTCTATGTAGATGGACAGTTAATACCTGTTGAATATGCTTATTTTGTCTGAAGCACTGTTACTTATTTAAGCCTTTCAACAACCCAGTAGAGTCAATATTATTGTTATTTCCATTTTACAAATGAGAAGACTGAGAACTTAACTAATTTGTCAAAGATCACACAGCTATCAAATGGTATAGTTTGGATGCAGACATTAAGCAGTCTAACCCCAGAACCTTGCATCATTAATAATCACTGCGCCTGCCTGCCTGCCTGCCTTCCTTCCTTCTTCCCTCCCTTCCTTCCTTCCTTCCTTTATAATTTTATTTATTTGGGAGCAAGAAAGAGAGCACAAGTGGGAGAGAGGAGAAGAGTGAGAGAGAGAAGCAGGCTTCCCACTGAGCAGGGAGCCTGATGTGGGGGGCTCAATCCCAGGACCCTGGGATCATAAACTGAGCTGAAGGCAAACACTTAAACAACTGAGCCGTCCAGGCCCCCATCTGTGCCATAATTAAAATATATATTTTTTGACTAGAGATATTTCTTAAGGTGTCATTTTCCTGTTGCTTAATATTCTGTAGTGGAAGAAACCCAAAGTTATTCATGTAGTTGAATCAACAAATTAGATGTAATCTATTATTCTGCATTTCAGTTGAACCCAGATATTTTCTCCATTTGTATTGGACCCAAATACAATTATTAGTGTCTATTTTTTATTTGGATCCTTTAAACCAGGGATTGTATTTTGTGCATTTGTATTGGACAAAAATAATTTTACAAATATTTTATTCTTTAAGTAGTCTCTAAATCAGGAAGGTACTTACTTGACTTCTGATTCTTCATGGTTAAAATTTAAAAAGCATAACTGAGTGTCACTGTTTAAAATAAACTTTTGACATTTATTATTATATACATAATGAAAAGTGAACAGATGATATGTACATACAGAATGAAATGCCACACACACACACACATGCATATAGAGTGAAATACCACCATGTGAACACATCAGTGAAATCAAGATGCAGGTCAAGAAATGGGAAACTTCCAGCACTCCTGGATTCCCTTCACTCCCTCTCATAGTCATTGCTGTCCTTCTTTCCTGAAGGTAGCTAGTATCCCAACTTAGAATATTGGAGATGAGTACTACCTGCTGCTGATTGTTCTAACTTTAGGTCTCACTATGAAGGTAAACTGTTTATACTATTAAAAAAATAAGATACTTGCCTACATCAAATTAGGAAAGATACCTTCTCAGAGAAATATTCAAGAATTCCAAGTCAACTTTGAATTAAGATGAATGTTTCTTTTTTTAAATAAATATATATATATATTTTATTAACATATAATGTATTTGCCTCAGGGGTACAAGTCTGTGAATCATCAGGCTTGCACATTTCACAGCACTCAGCATAGCACATACCCTTCACAATGTCCATAACCCATCCACCTTATCCCTTCTCCTCCAGCCCCCAGCAACCCTCAGTTTGTTTCCTGGGATTAAGAGTCTCTTATGGTTTGTCTCCCTCCCAATCCCATCTTGTTTCATTTTTTCCCTCCCTATCTCCCACAACTCCCCACCTTGCCTCTCAAATTCCTCATATCAGAGAGATCATAAGATAATTGTCTGTCTCTGACTGACTTATTTCACTTAGCATAATACCCTCTAGTTCCATCCACATTGTTGCAAATGGCAAGATTTCATTTGGTTTTTTTGATGGCTACATAGTATTCTGGGGTGTGTGTGTGTGTGTGTGTGTGTGTGTGTGTGTGTGTGTATGTATGTGTATGTGTATGTGTATACACCACATCTTCTTTATCCATTCATCTGTTGATGGACATCTAGGTTCTTTCCATAGTTTGGCTATTTTGGACATTGCTGCTATAAACATATGGATGCACATGCCCCTTTGGATCACTACATTTGTGTCTTTAGGGTAAATACCCAGTAGTGCGATTGCTGAGTCATAGGGTAGCTCCATTTTCAACTTTTTGAGGAACCTCCATACTGTTTTCCAGAGTGGCTGCATCAGCTTGTGTTCCCACCAGCAGTGCAGGAGGGTTCCCCTTTCTCCGCATCCTCACCAGCATAAGATGACTATTTCTATAGAAAATTGATATCAGCCCATTTCATTTAGTTGTGAGAGAGGTAGTAATTAACATTTCAGAAAGTGAAGGATCCCAAGCCTTTTGTATTTATCTAATGTCCACATTATCACTACCTCACAGATTTCAAACTTTATGTAATACTATTTAAAATTTTTCCTGTGAAGTATATATTGCTATGTATGTATATATATGCTTATATCTTTAATTTATGCAATTCTTAGTATTTTATTATATTTCACAGTCATGGGAATGAAACCAAAAATGGTAAAAAGGAAGCATTACTAAAGTTTATCTAAAATACCATTTTTCAATAGGAGTGGGTGATTTTAACATGTTGCAAAGAAATGGTTACTTTTAAAGGCTTATTTTTTACCGTGTTCTTACATAGCTAAGGTGGGAAAATATTTTCTGGATAATTTTTCCTAACTAAATTCAATTTTAGATATGTTTTTGTTTTGGGTACCTTTTAACAGTTGTCAAATTTGACTTTGCTTCAGTTTTTAAATCATATTAAAATTAAAGTAGAACTGATAAGCCTATAGGAAATTAGTATCCTTAAATATTAATAGTGTTAAAAATTTGGATTGTATAAAGTTAATCAAAAGATTATTAAAGGGACACCTGGGTGGCTTAGTTGGTTAAGCGTCTGCCTTCAGCTCAGGTCATGATCCCAGCATCCTGGGATCGAGTCCCGCATTGGGCTCCTTGCTTGGCAGGGAGCCTGCTTCTCTCCTGCCTCTGCTTGTGCGTGCTCTCTCTCTCTTTCTCTCTGACAAATAAATAAATAAATAAAATCTTTTTTAAAAAAGATTATTAAAGTAGATAACTGTATTTAACGAATGGCCCACGTCTAATCAGTGAGATTACGTTAGAAAAAGGAGAAAAAATATAAAAATATTGTGTGTCTACATGGGTAGATGTGGGATGATCTGCATGGATCTGAGAAGAACAGGAACCAGGGAGCTATAATTTTGTATGTTTCAGTGTGGTTTGAAGTAGGATAGATTCTGCTTAGTAGATGGAAATATTATCTCTCTTTTAGGCTGTATTGCTTATATTAGCATAGTTTGTCATTAATTAGTCAACATTATCCAATTCATTTGTCTCGTTTAGATTCCATAAGTATAAAGTAACCAACCTGAGTATAATTGGGCTTCCTACATAATTTTCCTAAAGGGAGAAAATGTACCGCTCTGCTAGTATTAACATTCTGGTTCATTTTACAATTTCTACAATATTTCTCATGTAAATTAATATTCTTGTTTATAACATCATTTATTTCTGAATTTAGTCATGTGTGTCTGTCTCTCTCAGACCTGAGTCCTCTGGGTTATTTTCAGGATGTCAGCTTTCTGGCTTTGCAGAACTGAGAAAATTAAACCCTCATCAATAATGATGCTACTGAAATAATGCTTCTTGGGAAACAGGGTGGAAGGAGTCTTTTTGGGAGCCTCCCGCCTTACGTCTTAGAAAGCAACAAGACAGAGGTGTCATCCGGGTGTGTCAGCAGGCAGTTCAGGAATTAAGAAAGAAACTAACCTTTATTGAAACCATGTTCTTTGCCAGGATTTGTGGTTAGTCACTTTACATTTGTTATCTCAGTAGCAGGAACAAATATGTGAGGAAGATATAATTATCCACTTTTTATACTTAAGGAAACAAAGCCCTGGAAAGGTTAAGAAATTAGCTGAAGATTACACAGCTAGTAAGTGGTAGAATCATGGTCCGGGAATGCCTGCTTTCCACCTTCCTTAAATAAGACCAAGCAGTTTATTCTCCTTTTGTTAAATAATCATATTTTAAATTATTTGACAATCTACAAAGCAATTTATGTTGAAAAAGGAATTTTTATAGCATAAAAATTTCTTTGGGACGTTTCCATGTGATGACTAATCTAAACCAGTTCTTCAGTATTCCTCAGAATTTTTCTATTTCTCTGGCCAACTTTTTTTTTCCTGTTCTCTGCAGTTAGTATTTCAGACTGTCTCTACTTTGCATCAACCTTCCCCACTTTGCTGCACACTCCAGTTCACCCTGAGCAGATAAGCTTAATTTCTGCTTCATACAGGCACCTCTCACGCCCCCTGTGCTCGGGATTCCAGTGTCTTAGGCATCTTATCTCGTTGTATTTCCAGATCTCCTTTCTGTTTTTATTCTCTGTCTTGTGCTCTTTTCCTTCTCATCAGCATTTAAACATGCATATGTGATGCCAGTTTCCCCTGTGTTCTCTGCTTTTCAGGCTCACAGGTTTGCTTTTAGTTTTTCACGTGGCTGTTTTCCTTCCTTCTTCAGGACTTTTGTGTTCCTTTTAGGCCTGGAATACTCTTCCACTTCCCATTAAAACAGTTGCTGGAGCTTGCATCTATTTTATTCTCAAGTCATATTCTCCCATTTACCAGACATCACTGAAATAGTTAAACATATTATTAATATTTAATGTAAATATAGACTAAAAGAATGACAGCATTTTAATTTGAAGTACTATTGCATTCATGAAATATTGCACACTAATCAGTTTATAGGTTCATAACGTGAACAGAGCTTTTCAGTAAATAAGGAACTTTTGAAAAATTTTATGTCATCACTTGCATTTAATAATCAACTTCTGACATTAATTTGGCTTCTAAAAAATAGTGATTCCTTTTGGAGTGTGTAGTTGATGGCCATCATTTTTGGTGTCAGTTAATTGTGAAACTTCACTTTATTGAAAGAAAGGTAGTGTATTTTCTTTAGTAAATATAGATAATTTCTCTTTGATCATTACTGTTTTTTATTAGTTAATTGCTTAAATGTGCTATTTCCATTTGTAGGTTTTGAATAGCTTTGTAGTATCACAAAATCTCTAGTGTTTCAAAATTTCTCTTTTTGAAGACGTAAGCTAATGATTACTTAGATATTGAGGAACTCTTGTTTCTTCCTACATAAAAAATATGAAAGTAAACTAACCTCACAAAAGCTGTGTTATTTCTTTATGGAAAAGATTTGTAGGTATCACTACCATTTTCTTTACTAAGAGTTTGGAAGGATTGATGAATTGGAGTGCATCTTCTGGTGAAGCACACCATATCACCAAATTAGAAAAAAACATTATTCAATTCACTTGGCCGTCTTTGTCACAGACATGGGGCTTGATATGGCTTCCATCCCCAGCTCTTCCTTTTCTCCAATTTCTCTCTCTCTTTTGTACTGATCCTCAGAATCTTTCACTGACAGAAGCCAGACAAAGAAAGAGAGAACCTTATGATATTTTCAGTATTACAACAGATTCATTACCTCGAGCTCTAACTAGCTTTCAAAAATAGGTGACAGAGATTTTGATCTGGACGAGTTCCTGCATCACCATAGATACCAGGCCTCCACAGTGAAATGATGACATTTTAATTAGAAAGACGGCTTTAACTTGTGAATTATAAGCTTTCCCAGTAAACAAGTGCAGGACTTTCTGGAGGTTTCAGGATGGGGGAAGATGATGTACTTACTTGTCTTTAAAAGTCATCGGGACAAAGGTTTATGTGATCTATTCTTTCAGAGCTTAGTACTCTGCAGTGATCTCCCTTGGGGTAATTATTGCCAGTGCTAGGAAGTAAATATCCGTGGACCTGTCTTTTCCCTAAGGCAGAAAACCTCCTTGGTCAAGCAAGCCCAAGGTTCTGGTGCTTATCAGTTGATAGCTAAAAGTACTGTGACAGTGAGATCTAGACAGTCTTTCTAAAAGATGACATTGTAGAACTCAAGTTCAATAGATAAATGTCCACATAGCATGCAGTAAGTGATTATGACATTATGAACCCTTTTTACTTTTGTAATTTAAAATTCTCAGTTGCTTCTAGCATAGAGAAGGTACCAATTTAAATGCGTTGTGTTGAAGATCTGTGGAAGTTAAGCACTTCCTAAGCTTCAAAAATGCTTCCTGGCAACGTTGAACAATGAAAAAAAAGATTTTTTGTAGCTAGTTATGGTAGTTCAGCATGCAACACTTCTCTTCTGATCTTTTTCTTCTCTTCTGGCCCAACAAACACCAATAGTAGACTCGGTGTCAGTTGATTTGTCACGTTGGATATCTGCTTTAAAAGGTCTAGCTTTTCTGTCTTTAGCTGCTGCAAGTTTTCCTGGCTTGTCTCATGAATTCTAGAACATTTGCATCTGTGTAAACTCCTTTTGTATATTTGGTCCCAAGGTGCTTTTTGGTTTTGGGTTTTTTGCCATTTACTAAATACAGAATTTCAATAATTTTTCAACTCTTGGTGAAGTATTCTTCTTTTTATTCATTTTTTAAACTTAAGTAAATTAATATACAGTATCCTGTTAGGTTCAGGTGTATGTCATAGTGATCAGATATTTTTAAATGTTATTAAATGATCACCATAATTCTAGTTAATGTCACCATACAAAGTTATTACAGTGGTACTGACTTTATTTCCTATCCTGTACATTACTTCCCCATGACTTAATTATTTTATAACTGCAAGTTATAACTGCAAGTTATAAAAAAGAATCTTTTTTTCATTGTTTAACGTTGCCAGGAAGTGTTTTGATTAGTACTTCTTAATCTCCTTCACCTATTTTGCCTGCCCCCTCAATCCCTCCCTCATTTGGTAACCAGCAGTTTGCTTCCTGCATCTGTGAGTCTGTTTTGTTTTTTGTCTTTGTTTTTGTTTTAGGTTCCACATAGAGTGAAATCATATGATATTTGTTTTTCTGTGTCTGTTTCACTAAACTTAATACCCTCAAGGTCCATTCATGTTGTCATAGTGGCAAAATTTCATTTTTTTAACTTTTTTAATTGTAATGTTATTTTTTAAGCTTTATGCCCAACTTGGGGCTTGAACTCATGACCCCAAGATCAGTAGTTGGATGCTCTACTGACTGAGCTAGCCAGGCACCCCAACATTTCATTATTTTCTATGGCTATTCCATAGTATAGATACACCACACTTTCTTCATCTGTTCATCTATCAGTGAACACTTAGGTAGCTTCCATATCTTGGTTATTGTAAGTAATGCTGCAGTAAACATAGGGGTACCTATATCTTTTTGTATTAGTATTCTCATTTTCTTTGGGTAAATACCCAGTAGTGGAATTGCTGGATCATATGGTAGTTCTATTTTTAACTTTTTGAGTTTTCCCAAAGCATTTTTTTTGACACAAAATAAACAACTTCAGGAGGGGTAGGTGATGTGGGTGAAGGGAATTAAAGACACAAACTTCCAAGTATAAAATAAATGTCTTGGGAATATAATATACAGCATGGTGACATTCATGTCACATCGTGACAGCATATAGTTAATAAGCCAGTACTGCTGAGAAGAGAGTCCTTAAACGTGCTTATCACAGGAAAAGAATTCTGTGACTATGGTGATGATATTACCTAGAGATTATGGTGATCATTTTGTAATATACACAAATATCAAATCATTATGTTGTACACCTGGAACTAATATAATGTTGCATGTCAATTATACTTCAATTTGAAAAGAAACAACTTGAAAGGATGATTATAGTAAGAGCTCTTCAAGTAACACAGAGCTAAATATTTCGTGTATTTCCTTTACTAAACTCAGTAGGTAATTTGCCATTTCCCCCCTCCCGCCTCCCCCACCAGCCCCTGCAAATATTTGTCTGTTTGCTCCTATCACTGTTAGCTTTCCTTAGATTTAATAGAGATCTGGCATGGGTATATTTACATTTAAATAAGCTTTATGACATGTGTAAATAATAATTTTAAAAATTACTCTTCTATAGTTAATATATTGTTATATGTTGTTACTAATAACAGTAATAGTAGCATTATTAATTTGTACTGGTCTGGTGTTGTAGAACTTAAAAAGATAATTTAAACTGATTTCTAAATGTTTTCCCTGAAGTTCAGTTTTACTTGTTTAGCTTGTGCTTGCTATTTTATCCTTAAATTTGAATGGAAATTAATTTGAACTCTTATTTAAACACTCTAAATCAAGGGTTGATGCTGTGGATTGTTTTCCTATGAACCAAGTGATAAGAATGGTTTTTGCATTTCTAAGTGGTTAAAAAAACAAAGAAGAACATACAATGGAAACCATACTTGTCCTGGAAAGCCTGAAATACTTACTTTTCCGCCCTTTAAAGAAAAAGTATACTGGTTCTTGCTTTAAATAATTTTATTTTCTTCACCGTGTGTTTTAATATTTTTCTTCCTTTCTTCTATCCAACACCCCATTCTCTTTTGTAGCATTTCAATTATCATATGTACTGCTCTGTGTTTTTATTTTATGCCAAATGTAAAATGGTACTGTTATTTTTGTTTCTATATTATATAGTCATGCTGTTTTCTTATTCTTTGATACATTTTCTTGTCATGAACAACCTACAGTAACACTGGTTACTTTGTTTTTAGATTTAATTTTATTGCTATCTTCTAGTGTAGATTCACTCTAGTTCAGTCTAATTAACTGTCTACTTTCAGCCGTAAGGGTCTTTTGGCATTATAGCTTTCCATAGTTTTCCAGTTCACTGAGTGGCATTTCGTTTTCATACTGCCCTATGAATAATTTTTTCAATAACTGACAAAATTTTCATTGTATTCATACAGAATCTATCCCTGTTCTTTGTCTAAAATTTGTGTAATTATTTTCTGTTTCTCAAAAACTCAGAACTTTTTATTTGGGTAACTCTTATTTAAATGATTTTTACTTAATTTTAAAAATCTAATGCTGACCTTTTATTATAGTAGTAAATAGTTAAATTTTTATTTTGTAATTCAGAAGAAAAGACCCAGGTAACCACATTGGGTCACTCAAGATTAGTTTGCATTTTGTACAGTTTTATATAATCAAAGTCATAGTGTGCTTTCTCATGTCTGGTTCTGTTCTTCACCATAATTATTTTGAGATCAATCCATGTTATATGCTTTGGCGGTTTGGTCCTTTTTTATTGAGGATTCATATTCCATTTTAGTCGAAGTTCATTTATCTGTTTACTAATTGATGGCCATTTGGGTTATTTCCAGTTTCAGGCTATGTAAATAAGGCTGCCATGGGTCAAGTATAAGTCTCTGTGTCAACGTAGATTTTCATTTCTCTTGGGTAAATATCAAATACAAGAATGGTTGGGTTTTTGCAAAGAATGATATATTTACTTTTTAAAGAAACTAGCAGGTTCCCAGAGTGCCTCTATCACTTCACATTCCCACATGAGTAGATTAGAGTTTCTACAGGTCCTCACCAAATTCAATGTTAGAAGTCTTTTTTAATTTTAGCCATTTTAACAGGTGGAGGTAGTAGATTCTCATTGTAGTTTTAATTTGCTTTTCCCCTAATAGCTGATGTGACCAAATTTTCCCAAATGCTTAATATGAAAGGTCTTTGCTTGGTATTTAAAGAGTTTATTTTCTTCTTCTTACTGATATGTAAAAATTCTTAATGTATTCTGGATACATATCTTTTGTCACATGTATGTATTGTAAATATTTTCTTCCATTCTAATATTTTCTTCCATCCTTCCATTTTTTCTTTTTGCACTTTCATTGAGGTATAGTTTAACATACCATAACATTCATGCATTTAAGCATATAGTTTGATGAATTACCACAAATTTATATAATTGTGCAACCATCTTACAACACGCTTTTTTGGAAAACCGTTATCACCATGAAACCATTCCCTTGTGCCTGTTTGCAGTCAGTCCCTTCTCCCACTGCCAAACCCAGACAATCCTTGATCTGTTCTCTGTGTCCATAGATTTGACTTTTTCTAAAATTTCATACAAGTGGAACCACACAGCATGTAGTCTTAGATACCTGGTTTCTTTCACTTAGCACAGTGTTTTATTTAGGTTCATCTTTTTGTTGCATGTGTAAGTGGCCCTCTTATTGCTCAGTATTCCGTTCTGTGGCTACAGTCACTGTTAATGTATCTGTAGGTTGATGGACATTAGATTAGTTACAGGTTTTTAGCTGTTAAGAATAATGCTGCTTGGGTCCCTGGTTGGCTTAGGTGGTTAAGTGTCCAACTCTTGATTTCAGCTCAGGTCTCGATCTCAGGATCAAGGATGCATTCAAGCTACACATTTAAAAAAAGAAAATAGTGCTGCCTTTTTTCCCCACTTGATAATCATCTTTTTGAAGAGCAGATTTTTTTAGTTTTGACAGACCAGTTTATCTGTAGTTTTGTTTGCATGTTATATAAAATTTCTACCTACCCTAAAGTTGCAAATCTTCCTGTGTTTTTTGAGAATTTATAACTTTATCTTTTAATTTTGATGTTAAGTGAAAGGTTCATTTTTTCCATAGAGATAAGCAGTTGTTTGAGCACCTTTTGTCGAAAAAGTTTTTTTTTCTTTCATTGAATTACTTCATTGTGAATTTGCAGATATTTTGGCACCTTAAGAATATTGAATTCCCTGTCACTCTTTCTCCCAATGGTTTTAACATCTATTGATGATTTTTGTCTAAATCATTTTTTATTTTTCATTGGAGAATATGAAAGTAATTTCTATTTTTATTATTCTTCTGTATTTATTAGCTGTGATTCATTTGTAAAGAAGAACTTTTACTCATCAACTAAGGATATTTGGTTAACCTGAACTACAGTTCCTTTTTAAAGTGATCAGTAAATATTTAAATTTTGCAATTTTATTATCAATTTACAAAGTAATGAGTTGCTATGATAGCCACCTCCAGTGGCGGCAAATGTGGTATGATTTTGTTCTCTTTTGTTTTTCCTTCATTTTTTTTTTTAAAGAACTGTTAGGGACTCATGTATTTTTATATATTGTGGTGCTGGGTGAGACTGCGAGAGCTGTGACACCAAGCCAGACTAACTGTGGCTTAAAAATAGGGATTTGTCTGGATGTGGGTGGTGCTAACATTGTTTCAGCTGTTCAATAAGGATTCAGGTCTTTCTTACATTCTGTCATCCTTAGTGTCCTCTTGCTTGTCACATCATGGTCTCCCACCCTTAGACACCATGCCCATGTTTAATGTGTGGATGTGGGGCAGTGTTCGCTGCCAGCCAAAAGGCAGGACAAATCTTCAGAACTGCCCCAGGAGACCTGTTTTTCTGTCTTATTGGCCAGATCTGGGCCGTCTGGTCATTCCAGCTGTCAGAAGGACTGTGGAAGCAAGGATCTGGCAGAGAAGCACAGAAGTGTCAGCATCGGCTTACGCTTGCTCGTGAGCCATTGCTGGGGGCAGCGCGCATTGCCACCCTGCGAGAAAATTAAGCTTTTACTTTAGAAACATTGGAAACATTACGTTAAGAAAGGAGGGACTGAATTTCGGGGAATAACTATTAATGCCTACCATAAATATCTTTGATAAAGCACAGAATGGCTAGAATTCTTATATTCTGTTACTTAAAAAGATAAGCCGAATTTATACATTTAACTTAAAAATGTAATTACATTAAGAGAATAACATTTGGGCCTTACCACATTACTGTCTCGTTTTCCTATACTGTTGTTGTCCTATAAAATTCATTTTATTATTGAACACATTTTAGTGTCCTTGAAAATTATCTACTGTTATTTAATGCAATGAGAATGTTATTCTTGGGCCCCCGGCTTGCTCAGTTGGTGGAATATGTGACTCTTGATCTCAGGGTCATAATTTCAAACCCCATGTTGGGAGTAGAGATTACTTAAAAAAAAAGTAAAAAAAGTTAAAAAAAGAGAATGTTCCTCTAAGCATTGACATCATTTAAATATTTTTATTTAATGCCAAACTATGAAGTCATATACTCCTTGGATTTGGTTCGTGAGGAAATTTGAAAGTTAAGATAACCTTTTTACTCTAAATTCATTATCCTTCCTTTGATACTTCTCCATTTTCTCTGTGTCATTGCATCTTCTTCTGCAGAGCCTTCCTCTTCCAGACCATGTTCACTTTCATTCTTTCCTCTGTTTTTACTGTCCTTTTTCCTTGTCTTTCTGTAGCTCTCTTATTTTCTGCTTTTCTTCCAAAAGGACTAGAATAAAGTTGATTTCTGGTTGATAAGATCATATTGTGCTATTAAGTGTCCTTCTTAATTTCTTAATTTCATTTGGGTTATGCACTGTTGACTGTTGATTGTTAACAGGTTCTGAAATAATCATATTAGGTTAGCCAAGTAGTACATATCCAGCATTAATGGGCTGCATGTTACTGAATCAGAAAAGACACTGGTAAGCTCTAAATCACAACCAAGGTAGCTAATATAATTCTTGCTTTTAAATTACGTTATTTAATGTGATTCTCTCTTCCTTTAGTACATGTAATCTCCCATGGAGCTCCATTAAGTTTTCAGTGTTTTAGGCATGTTGTAGCTCCAGAAAAAGTGTCCATTGTGTCTATCCCTCTAGGGCATATGGTCAGGAGATTATAAATTGCCTTCAGTATTTTGGCCTAATATATACTTGTTATGTATAGGGTGTTTGAGTTTATTAATACTATTTTTGATAAATAAAATAGTTGGAATTTTTAATTCCTAAATCATTGTGTATGTTTTAGGTACTGAGCTTTTCCTTGTTTTAAATTTACCTGAAAATCAGCCTGATTTTATTAAGTACATCTTCTGTTGAGGGAATGTTTTAAAGAATTATCTGCTTTATGGTAAAGATTGTTAAATCTGTATCCTTTCTCTGCTGTAAAACAAAACTCCAGAAAGTGTTTTATTTTTTTCAGCAGTAAGGACTGGCTATGTAGTGAAACATAACTTGTTCTCTGAAGTTTTGTCTGAACTGACTTTTGCATTTTTCTCACTGTAATTTCTGTGCCTTTGAAGGAAGCCAAGTTGATTTCTCCCTTTCCCTCCCCATCATTTCTGGGGTTCCTTAGTTTTTGTTTTAATTGAGTATGAAATGACTTACTGCTCAAACTTTGAGGAAATATTGTAGTCCTAAACTTCCTCACCAAGGAAAAGTAAAATTTCAGAATCTCATGCTTGTCTTTCTAGTTAAAATCAGTTGGGGAACCAGCTAAGACTATCATAGAACTTAAAGCTTTATGAACTGGGTCACTTTGTGGAATGGTGCACGGACTGTTAGAATAGCATCCCCTGAATTTTTATTCTACATTCGTCCTTTTCTTTTCTCAGCTCATCACTTCTCTGAAAACTAAAGAAAGGTAATTTACCTGTTGAAGAATTATTTCAGTAAGGAAAAGAGTGAAATGTGATTGTCTTCGTGATACAAGGATTATTTGATCCTGTCACACTTTTAATATAATTTCAGGCTATCCTTCACAGTGGAATCTCGGTCTTAGTACATTTATGTCATTTTTGTATTTTATTTCCAATTAAATCTAATTCTATCACTCTTTCCATTTCTGATGCCAATTATATGAAATTTTTCGAATCGTGTTAAACTTTTGACTTAATGCTGTATTTGTGCTCATGAAGGTCATCTCATATTAGCATATAGTTTACTTAGTAAGTGCTGAAATACTGCTTGCTACTTCATGGAACAATCTTTACAGCAGTCTGGCTAGACCCCTGTTCCATTAGCTAGGTGCCAGCTCTTGCTTTGGTTACAGTGTTGCTGTTTTGGCAAGCTTTTCAGGGATCTTAACTGTGCTGCTTTTCTGACTGTATTCTTATGATATTTTATTTTCGTCCCATATAATACTACTGAGATTTTGGAAGAGAAAGGAAAAAATTACATTATATTTATTTGTTTCTAAAGCAGGAGAAATAATTTTAGTTTAATAAAAAGAAAGTGGTCGTGCCATCTTCTGAAGTGCTTTTAAAGAGGTAGAAATTTATCTTGATTTATTTATGAAATTATCCTTTCTTCTCTGTTACATGGGCCTTAATCTCATTTTATATCACAACTTATGAAGTTGGGAAATTTTATATAAGATTAAATGATTTCTTGAACATCACAGTGACAATTTGTAGAAAAATTACCCTTAGAATTGACTGTTGTATTTTAAAAGAAGACATTGTCTAGCAGACATTGCTACCTTTTCAGCAGAACCTTATCTCTTACTAGCATGGTATTTTTCAAATATGTTTAGTCTGTATGTTTTGAGAGCTCTTAAAATTTGCCGGAGAGTATTTCTCACCTGCAAAGTTGGTATATCTGGAGATCTTCTAAAACCAAGTGATGATGGGAGGACCTGTGGTAGAGTATAGAATAGCAGGAAAGGGCCTAAGACCTGTAACTGGCCAGCTGTAGGCCTGCCCTCTTGGTGCCTTAGTTTCCTTAACTGTATAGTGAGGATAGGAATACTTATTCTACCTATGTTGTGATGACAAAGTAATATCAGTGAATATGAAGGCTCTTTAAAATGGGGAAGACAGTATGGAGGTTCCTTGAAAAATTAAAGATAGAATTACCATGTGATCCAGTAACTCCACTGCTGGGTATTTACCCAATATAATTTGAAGTAATATATGCACCCCTACGTTTATTGTAACATTATGTACAATAGCCAAAATATGGAAGCAACCCAAGTGGCCAGGCAAGTTTGCATTCCTGCCCACACTTATTGTTCCTTATGTTTTTGAAGTTAGCCACTCTGACAGGTGTGAGGTGGTATCTCATTGTAGTTGTGATTTGCATTTCTCTGATGATGAGTGATATTTTGCATCTTTCTGTGTGTCTGTTGACCATCTGGATGTCTTCTTTGGAGAAATGTCTATTCATGTCTTCTGCCCATTTTTTAATTGGATTGTTTCTTTTCATGTGTTGAGTTATAAAAGTTCTTTATATTTTTTGGATACTAACCCTTTATGGGATATCTCATTTGCAAATATCTTCTCCCATTCCATAAGCTGCCTTTTAGTTTTGTTGATTGTTTCCTTCACTATGTAGAAGCTTCTTATTTTGAAGTAGTCCCGATAGTTTATTTTTGCTTTTGTTTCCCTTGCCTCAGGAGACATCTAGAAAGATGTTGCAACTGCCAGTGTCAAAGAAATTATGACCTGTGCTCTCTTGAAGGATTTTTATGGTTTCAGGTCTCAGATTTAAAAATCCATTTTGGGTTTATTTTTGTGTATGGAGTAAGAAAGTGGTTCAGTTTCATTTTCTTTTGTGTTACTATACAGTATTCCAAACATGGTTTATTGAAGAGACAGTTTTTTTCCCACTGGATATTCTTGGCTCCTTTGTCATATATTAATTGATGGTTGTTAATGATATTAATGATGGTATAATCATGGGTTTATTTCTTGGCTCTCTATTCTTTTCCATTGATCTGTGTGCCTGTTTTTTGCCAGTACCATACTGTTTTGATTTCTGCAGCTTTGTAGCATATCTTGAAATCTGGGATTGTGATCCCTCTAGTTTTGTTCTTCTCTTTAAAGATTGTGTTGGCTATTTGGGGTCTTCTGTGGTTCCATGCAAATTTTAGGATTATTTTTTCTAGTTCTATGAAAAATGAAAACTACTGTTGGTATCTTGATAGGGATCTCATTAAATGTGTAGATTGCTTTGGGTGGTATGGACATTTTAACAGTATTTGTTCTTCCAATCCATGAGCATGGAGTGTCTTTCCATTTGTTTGTGCATATGCATGTTTTTCTGTAGCCCTTAATCCTTTGTATTGATTTTAGTTAGAAATCCAAATCAAGGTGTTGGCAGGGCCACAGTCCTTTTGGGGACTAGGGAAAAATCCTTCCAAACCTCTTCCTTAGCTACTCCTGGCTCCAGTGTCGTTGAAGTTCCATGGCTTGTAACTATATCACCCCAATCTCTGCCTCTGTTGTCAGACATTACATTTTCATAGTGTTTGTCTCTGGGTGTTTTATTCTCTTATAAGGACATTAGTCATTGGATTTAGAGCCCACCACAATCCAATATGACTTCATCTCAGTTTAACTAGTTATATCTACAAAGATTCTTTCTCCAAATGAGGTCACGGTATAAGGTTTCAGGTGAACTTGAATTTGTTGGGGGTAGGGGGCACAAATTTAGACACAGCACCATGTAAAATTTTATCGATTTGTAAAGTGTATAAACATTTGGCAGCTCATGCTGCCACGACAGAAACCATAGGCTGGGTAGGTGGCTTAAATAATAGATATTTATTTTTTCACAGCTCTGGATGGTAGAAAGTCTAAGGTCAAGTTTGGGCAGGGTTCAATTTCTCATGAAGAGTCTCTTCCTGGCTTTCAGACAGCTTCCTCTTTGCTGTATTCTCACATGGTACAGAGACAAGAGTATACAAGCTCTCTCTGGTATCTTCTTTTATAAGGCACTAATGCCATCAGACCAGAGTCCTACCCTCAGGACCTCATCTAACCCTAATTAGCTCCAAATAATCCCATCTGTAAATAGCATCACATTGGGTGTTGGGGCTTCAACTGATTGGGGGGGCAGGGGTGGGATGGACACAGACATTCAGTACATAATAACATGCAAAACTGAAATATATATTTCACATTAACCAATATTTTAGGAGCCAGTTATTTTTAAAAACCAACTGCGATTGTGTGTGTTCAGGCATAAAACTTGTTGTTATTGTTTTAGGAAAAAAATTACGCAAGACTCATGTTTATTTAGTAATATAAACATTCATATATTATTCAATTTAATATCTTGCCCCACAAACTATGAAGCATTATCAAATGGTGTTTTAGGTATATAAGGTATCTGATTTACATTTTTTGTCATAATTTGTTATCCTTTTCATTTCCTAGTATTTACCTTAGACATTTTTATTAAAGTATAATTAACAGAAAAGTATATACATTGTAAGAGTACAACTCAATATTTTTCACAAAGTGAGCAAACATATAACTAAACATTCAGATTTAAAAAAATTAAAACCTTTACCAACATTCCACAAACCTTCCATATGCCCCTTTTGCAGTTCACAAGTTCCCCCAGGTAATTCTTTTGTATCTACCAAAAATTTGAGAGCCACTTCCATAGGTACCTGAATTAGTAGCAGGTGTTTGTGTAGATCTCTTACCTATCAGTTGTCATTATTAGTGGACTTAGTTTCCATCACATGCTCTTATTCACAGGCTTTCATATGTGCTATTCCTTTGTTTGGAGGAGTTTTCCTTTTGCTTCCACCCTCCTCCTGTAAATCGCTCCACACCTAGTATGGAACCCAATGTGGGGCTTGAACTCATGACCCTGAGGACAAGACCTGAGCCAAGATCAAGAGTCAGACACTGAAATGACTGAGTCACACAGGCGCCCCTCCTCATGTAAATGTTTCACATCTTACTTCCAGGCCACCAAACACCTTCATTTCAGATCTTAGCCGAGACTCCTTCAGGAAGCATTTACTGACTCCTCCATCCTTCTTTCCCTCCCCAGTTCTGGGTTAATCACCTCTTTGATGTGTTTTCATTAAACTCTGCATTTCTCCTCTCATTTATCATGGTGCATTCTAATTGCTGCTGTACTTGTCTTACGTCCCTTCAGACCATAAATATTAGTAAGTCAGAGTGCAATATTTGCCTCATTTTTTTAATCCCGTGTGTCTTGTGCATTGATAGTACATAGTGGATGATATACACTGAATGATAGTAAAATCATTATGTTTCAGTACTGGAAAGGGTACTAGAGTTCATCTAGTCCATCCCCTTTATTTTACAGATTAGGGAACTAAAAGCCTGAAATTTATTATTAGTAAGGGCTCGGAAGAAGCCTGTGGTCAAAATCTATAGTATTTGTCTGTGGCGAGAGGGGATGATGGAGAAAGGATGTTAGTGTTCAGTATCTTCAGGAGATGTTTCTCACTTGCATCATAGCTAGACAAAATGATTTCATTTTCAATTTTTCTAATGTTCCACTGTCATTCCTGGCTAGCGTACTGTATCATTCCGTTTCTGATCTCTCACTCTCACTAGTTCTGTTCTTGATTTACCTCCTTTGTGATTTATAGTTTCCAACACCCCTATTTCCATTATGTATTACTTCAGTTTAGTTTGCTACCCAGACTAGGTTGCTGCGATTATCTATTTCAAAAGTGTTCTCATTTCCCACCAAGAGTGCCCTATTGGCACTTTAGACTCAGCATGACTAACAGCTAAGTGCTTTATTAGCAGCAGCCTCTGATCCTTCTGTGCCTGCTCCCTCCCACCCACCCAAATGATCTCCTTCTGACTGTCCTTTTTTTCTTTTTCCCTGTCTTCTCAGGCTTACCAGCTTGCAACTTCCAAGTTCCTAGGGCTCTTCCCTGCCTCTTGTCCATTGTAATCAGTCAGCAACCAGTTTCTTCCCAGTGCTTCCAGATCTCTTGTATCTGTCCTATTCTTTTTTTTTTTTTTTAAGATTTTATTTGTTTATTTGACAGAGAGAGAGAGAGATTACAAGTAGGCAAAGAGGCAGGCAGAGAGAGATGCAGGCCTCTATCCCAGGACCCTGAGATCATGACCTGAGCCGAAGGCAGAGGTTTAACCCACTGAGCCACCCAGGCGCCCATGTCCTGTTCTTTATATTCTCACTGCAACTCTCTAGTGTAAGCTGTGTTTTCAGCTGATTATTTCCTCAAACAGCTTAGATTGTGATATTTAGAAAAAATCATTTTTTATTACAAAGTAAAATAAAGTAAAATTTTTACAGAATGCCACTCAACATTGTCCGTGACCAGATCCTTATTATCAGCTCCACACTACCTTTTATTATGTGTTTTTTATGCACATAACATTTGTGGCAATAGAATCTGTTTATTGCTCCTTACATGTACTCTGTAGTTTTCCCGTCATTTCTTTCTGTATTCTGTTCCTTAAAAAAAAAAAAGAAAGAAAGCCATCTTCACATGAATAAATGGTTCTCATCCTTCTAAGTTTGGCAGTCATCTATTCCAGTGGTTCCCAAATGGTTGCCAGGCCAACTTTATCAGAAGCATCTGAAGAGCTTTGAAAATCCTGTAACCAGGTCTCAGTCTGGTCCAACTGAATCACAGTTTTTGGAGTTGAGATCTTGCTGGCTACATTTTTATAAAAAAAGATCTTCAGATAGCTTTGGGAATCTCTATTCATCTATCCTCATCATTTTTAAATTTATGAAATGGAGATACAGAGGAGAGAACCGAGTTCCTCAAGGTTACTCAGGTGGTATCTACTGGGTAACTACTCATTTCAATGATAAGCAAAGATGGAGTGATAAGAATTTCTTGGGAACTGGTACAAAAGCTACTGTAGCATTCTTTTAACTTCTAGAATATTAGTAAATGACCTGAGAACCAATATTTCATACTACTCAAATTCTGAGTACTAGGTATTTAATTTTTTAAGATTTTATTTATTTATTAGAGAGAGTGGGAGAGAGCATGAGTAGAGGGGAGTGGCAGAGGCAGAGGTAAAGGGAGAAGCAGGCTCCCCGCTGAGCAGAGAACCCGATGCAGCTATGCGGCTCTCAATCCCAGGACCCTGAGATCATGACCTGAGTTGAAGGCAGATGCTTAGCCAATTGAACCACCCAGGAGCCCCACTGAGTACTAGGTATTTTAAATGTACTATTTTAATAGTCTTTTTAGTTGTCATATAAAGAATAATATTAGCAAGCCAAATCATAAAAATTTACTTACTCATTTACTTATTCAACACCTATCTATCTAGCACCTGTGAGCAATATGAGTATTGAAGTGAAATAAATTTGGAACCTTCCCTCAGAGATCTTAAAATCTGATGAGGAGGGCAATATTAATAATATAAATAAAGCTTGATGAGTGATAAGGTAACTTGCCCAATGTCACACAGATTATAGCAAATTTGGGTTTTTGTCCCAAGATTATTTACTTTTTAAAAGCACATTAACTGTGATTCCAATAGATGAAGGTAAAGTCAGCTAATACTGAGCTCTTCATTCTGTCTGCAGTGCTAGATCAGTTATAAGGATATTTTCATTTACCTCTAAGGTTGGCACTGTTATTTTCAATGATGGGAAACTAAGTCTCAGGATACTTAAATAATTTGCTAAGGTTTTGGCTACTAACTACTAGTGCTTGGCTTCTGATTTAGGCTTCTGGCTCCAAAGACCTGTGAAATAGGTATAACGAAAGTTTATATAATAGAATCAACAAACCCAATAGTTGCTTATTTGACAAGATTAGTACATTAAACTGATAAATACTGATACAGACTGTTAAGGGCAAAAAAAAAAAACCGTTAAGGGCAGGAAAAAAAGTTTTTTAAAAGGCACACATTACTAGTATTAAGGAAAAAAAGTTGACCTAATTATAGAGTCAACAGAAATTAATAAGTTAGGAAGGGGATACTAGGTATAACTTTAAAGCTGTACATTTGAAAGGTTAGATAAGATTGAGAAATTTCTAGAAAAACATCTTACCAAAAATAACACTAGGAAAATTTAAAAATCTGATTAGTTGTATTGACAAAATTATCATTACACAGCTTCCCTCAAAGAAACTTCAAGGACATTTAGTTTCACTAGTGAACTCATCCAAACATTTAATAAATCGACCAGTGTTTTTACAAACTCCATCCAAGAATTGAGAAAGAAGGAACACTTACCTGATTATTTCATGAGGCCAGTATAAGCTTGATATCAAAACAAGGATATGAGGAAGGATATTAGCTATCTCTCTTGAAAATCAATTAAAAAATACTAAAGAAAGTATTAGCAAATAAAAGTCAGGGACATCTAAAAAGGGTAATTCATTATTACCAAGACGGCTTTAGTCTAGAAGTACAATGTAATGTCATCAATGAAGGGAAAAATTGATCATCTCAGTATATGCAGAAAAAGCATTTAATACAATCCAACATCAGTCCATGATGTAAAAATTATTAGCAGACCTAGAATAGAATTTTCTTCATCCAATAAAGCATATCTCTGAAAATCTCAGTAGTGAAATATTTAAAGTTTTCTACTTGAGGTTAGGAATGATACAAAGATATTACTCTTACCACTTTTAATTGCAACATACTGAAGATCCTAACCAGGGTAATAAGAGAAAGCAGTAAAATATAGAAGGATTGGAAATGAAGAAATAAAAATTATTCACAAATAACATGATTATATATATAGGAAATCCAAAACAGTCTCCAAACTATTAGAATTAATAACAGAACTTTGGAAGTTTGGTAAAATTCATATATAATAAATTGTATTTTTATTATACAAGCAACAAAAAAACACTTTAAAATTACCACTTAAATATCAAAAAGCACTAAGTGTGTAGGAATGGTTCAAATTAGAGATATGTAATAGCTCTTTGCAGGAACTATAACATTATTAAGAGAAATTAAAGAAGAACTGAATAAATAAAGAGAACTACCATATTCATGGATTGGAGAATCATTCTTATAAAAATTTCCATTCTGTCTAATTTTAGGTATAGATTTTATGTGGTCTCCAAATTTCAGGAGCTTTTTCTTTGATGGAAACTGTCAAGCCCATTATAAAATTTATGTGGAAGTATCATGAACCAAGAATAGCCTATACAAAATTGAGGAACAGAAATAGAGGACTATCAGACTTATTCTAAAGCTACAACGGTTGACACGGGTGAATTGATGTAATGAGGATAGACAAATGGTATGGAATTGAAGGTCCAGAAACAAACACACAAACGGAATCTTTATTTACTGCTAAGGTAGACATTGAGAGCAAGGAGGTAAAGATTTTAATTTCCTTGTTTGTTTTTTCAAATAAATTCTGATGGGCCAATTGAGTATTTATATAGAAAATCACTAATCTTGGCTCCTATCTCATAGAAAATAATTCCAGGGGGATTATATTTCTAAATGTGAAAGGCAAACCAATAGGGTTTCTGGAAGATAAATTCTTGAATGAAATACATCTTCATAAATGTGGGATGGGAAAATTTTTAAATAAGATACTGAAAGTGCTGACTATAGGTTGATAAAATTCACTGCATTTAAACTAGGAACTTCTTTTCCTTACAAGATTTCTTAAGTGTGGAAGAACGTACTTGCAATACATACAGTTATCGAAGTGATTACATCCAAATATGTAAACAACTTTTACAAATATGTAAAAGATGAAACTAACCAGTGAGAAAAATGGGCAGGAAAAAAAAAAAAGAATATGCACTTCACAAAAGAAGCTATCCAAATGGATAATTAACATGCAAGAAGGGATAACTTCTTAGTCATCACGGAAATGTAAATTAAAACCACAGTGATCATTCCAAAGAATAGCTTAAAAAAATGATAATTCTGAATTTTGGTAAGGTTGTGGAACACCCACAACTCATGTATTACTGCCGGGGTGTAAATTGGTACATTGACTTTGGAAAATTGGCAGAATCTGCAATCACTAAGCATACAAATACCTAATGATTCAGCATTTCTGCTCTTACCCGTAGAAATGCATATGCGTATATGTTCACTAAAAGATGTGCACCACAACGTTCATGAAAGCATTATTTAAAATACCTAAACGATGGAAATAACTCAAATGTACACCAGTTGGAAGTTAATTGGGTAGATAAACTAAGGTCAGTTTCTACTGAACAGCAGTGAAAAGTCAACTACTGCTACATGCAACAAGGATGGATTTTACAAATAAGGTATTGACTAGAAGGAGGCAGACAGAAAATAATAACTTACTTTATGGTTCCATTTATGTAAAATTCAGAAACAGGCAAAACTAATCAATGGTGTTAGAAATTATGATAGTGATAACATCTGGAGAGATACATATGGGGAAGCACAATAGATTCAGAGGTGCTGATAATATTTGGTTTTATAGCCTAGGTAGTAGTAGTTAAACAGATACGTTCACTTTGTGATAATACTTAAAGTTGTATTTACATAATTTGCCTACTCCTCTGTATGTTAAAGAATTTTATTTCAGATATTTTGTAGTTTCCCAACTTACAAATGATATGTTTATATTAAGCTATGAATGAAACTGGCATTAATTGAAAATGGTCATGTAAATTAGAAAGCTTAAAATTACAACTAGAATTATTGTAAGTATTATAAATTAAAATTATTTCAAATATTTCCATATTAGATGCTTCTTTAAGAATGAGCTAGGGGCGCCTGGGTGGCTCAGTGGGTTAAAGCCTCTGCTTTCGGCTCAGGTCATGATCTCAGGGTCCTGGGATCGAGGCCCACATCGGGCTCCCTGCTCGGCGGGGAGCCTGCTTCCCCCTCTCTCTCTGCCTGTCCCTCTGCCTCCTTGTGATCTCTCTCCCTCTGTGAAATAAATAAATAAAAAATCTTTAAAAAAAAAAAAAAAAAAAAAAANTTGAAGTAAATAAATAAAATCTTTAAAAAAAAAAAAAAGAAGAATGAGCTAGGGGCACCTGGGTGGCTCAGTTGGTTAAGCAGCCCACTCCTGATTTCAGTTCCAGTCAGGCTGTGCTCTGTGCTCAGCTTGTTCCTCGCCCTCCCCTTTGTGAACTCTTTCGACTTCTCTCTCAAATAAATCTTTAAATCATTCCCCTCCTTTGTTTAAAAAAAAAAAAAGGAAGGAGCTGTATGTTTCTGTAATGAAAAGTTTTGGGGAGTTAATTTTTGGAGTGGGAAATGATGAAGATTGGTCCATGTTAGCCAATTTTTCAAGTGAAATATGACTTTAAAAGTCTTTCAGTTAACATACACATATATCTTACCATGAGCATTCAGCTGATAACATTGCAAACCCGTCATATGTTGAAAAGCTATGCTTTTCCGATTCCTTGAGAATAATAAAGGAAATAAATATGATTTTACAATAAATATCTCTATTCTACTTTTATAAAGTAAATTCTTTGAGGTTGCTCAGGTAATGCTTTTTTTTTTTTTTGTATGATATAGACACTTGTATAGTGATGGGGGGAAATTCTTTGCAGCTGCCTGATTTTGATCTTGATCTCTACTGAAAAGTAAAAAAGTATTATTGCTCTGGGGAAAGGCAAAAATTGAACTAACAACAACCAAAGCGTAGTGCTATACACCGTATTTTCAGTTGACAATTCTATGTGAAATAGCTTATTTTCTCCCATTTTCTTTGACAGTTCACTGATAGAAAATTGACAGTATATACAAGAATTAAATTCTGTTATAACCATGTTAAGTTTTTTTCATTAAAACATTTGAAATGATGTCCATTTGCTTCTTTTTCTTGTTTAATTAAAAATCTAAAATGGGTATTGTAGCCAGTAACCTTGTCTGCTTTTCTCTATAAGCTGATTCTACTTTGCCTCTGGGTGTGTATGTGTTACTGAACCATATTATGTTACTAACACCAATATGTTTCAGAAGTAACTTTTTGCCTTATTTATCAACTTAACCATTAAGAAATTAAGTTAATGAAATAATTTAACTTTTAAACTAAGTGCTTCTAATAACTGTCTCTGAATCATTAAGTAAAAGCGGACTTTCACCTGTTCAGGCCTAGAGATATATGTTGATGTACTAGATTCTGGCTTGATAATTCATTTACTTAGAGACAGAGTCAACAACCTGTTTATATTACTATGAACTCAATCTACCTCCCAGTGTTTTTACTACCTGCCTCACCACCTACCTCTCTCTGCTGCAGTCACTCTGTTCCAGCCACAATCAGGGCCTTCTTGCTGTTTGATTGGTTGCCAAGCATATTTTTACCTCAGCGCTTTTGTTCATACCTGTTCAGATCTGTTTTTCCCCATATCCTCCTCAGACTCCCTCACTCATTATATTCAGGTCTCTGAAAAATCACCTCAGAGATGCATTCTCTGAGTCTTCTCCATATTTTCATCATCATTCTCTATTCTTATTCCGTGATTGATTTTTTATAGCAATTATCACTACCTGATACTCTGTTACATATATATTTTTAAGATATTTCTGAGTAAACATAAGTTCCATGAATAGGGACTTAATTGGTTTTGCTTACTACTATATTTCCAGCACCTGGAACCAAGACAGATACACAGTAAGCACTGTATACATATTTGTGGTTAGAATGAATGAATGAATGAAATATAACAAATAGTGTCAGTCTGCACAGTTCAGCCCTCAGTTAATTCTGTGGAATTCATTTATTTATTCTCCAAACAGATGTAGGGTTGTTGTTAATTCTAGTATGGCTCTCTTTATAGGCATTGGTGGTAAATTTTAAATAAGCTTATAACCGATTTCTGATCTTGTTATTATCCTTTAAAGGAGGAGAAAAAGGGGAGGGGGGAAATAATATGCATAGTATTTAATTTTGTCTCTTATGAAATAATGACTAAAAGTAATATTTGTTCCAAATGCACTCTCTTTGTTCTTGTCTCTGATAATTTAAAAAATATGGTAGTAACTACTTCTGTACTACTTAAAGTTATAGATTTATATTGATTTTGTTTGTTTTCCTCTTTATACCTATTCCCACCCTGCCACCCCCACCTTTTTAAAGAATCCAACCCAAGTCGGAACAGCTCTTCAGGTTTTCCATAATCTTGGAACTTTGAAGGATACTATTACCAGTGTTGTGGATGGATATTGTGCTACTTTAGAAGAACATATCAACAGTGCGTTAGACATCAAAGTTCTGACTCAGCCTTCGCAGTCAGCTGTGAGAGGTATGGCTATGGTTTATATTTAGCCGCTTTGTTTATTTATAACCACGAAGTCCTTTGAATAGTATGTGAAACACTTAAGTTTCAAAGCAGTCTAATGACTCATTTTTTAGTAGACAGAAAATGAGAGAAGAAATTATGTTTTAGAATGTATTTATAACTTTTTTTTGTCTAATCAGTGAGTTGAATTGGCCAATTGGTATATTCAGAACTTCTAGAAAAAAATCTATAAACTGTGGCTCCACTTAGTTCAGAGGAAACAGATGCAAGGGAAAAAAAACATTTTTCTTTCTGAAATTCTTATCCTCACAAGTACTCCTTGAGACAGAAAATATTTTTTAAGGAAATGCAGTTTCTCCCTTAGCTTTTTGGGCTTTTCCTTAGAATAATTCCCATATTCAGGAGCAAAGAATGCTTACTGTGGACCTAGAAACTGATAAAACCTCAGGGAACATTACAATTATACAAAATCTAAAAAAAAAAAACTACAAAAGAAAGGTATGAGAGAGGAGTAATCCTACAATAGCACTCTGCAACATTTTTCCTGCCAAGATGTAGCTGCTGTTGGCATTCATGTAGAAAACATCCTTTAGAGATGAGATAGGAAAGACTACATGTCATGTATGCCTCTCAGCTAATCAACGTATCTTCGCCTTTCTCTCCTTGTATTCTCTTCTCTCATGTTAATATGGATGAGCTCTGCTTGCTCCTAGCAAATACCACGTACCATGCTCTTGTGTTAGATTCCATGTCCCAAGGGCACTGCTTTATCTGATCCCCTCTGTCTGCCGTGTAGTTTTCCTTTTTTAAGTCTGTTTCCTGTCACATACAGTCACGCTAGTGTACTTCTACTGAAAGACAGATCCATGTTTGACTACGTTTCCTTCTTCAGCTCTGCTCCCCCATTTTATTTATTCAGACTACAGAAAAATTCCCCAAAATTGTTGTGTTTATTTATTGTCTCCATAGTTTTTCTCTTTCCATTTTTCTTTAAAATTTTTATATATTTATTTTAGAGAGAGAGCGGGGGTGGGGGGAGAGGAGTAGAGGGAGAGGGACAAACAGAGGGGCTCGATCCCATGACCCTAAGATCATGACCTGAGCTGAAACCAAGAGTTGGACACTCAACCGATTGAGCCACCTGGGCGCCCCCTTCCCATTTTTCTATTGAAGAAGATGCTCTGTCATCAGAGTTGTCCTAAAAAATAAATAATGCATATAGAATTAATAACAGAGTTCCTCATACATGGCTTATACTAAAAAAATTCACAGTGATTATTAGTTTTATATTTGCTATATAAACATAGCCTTAAATAACACAAAATATATATCACTCATAAATAAGTTGCACTAGATAAAAAGGGATAAAAGAATCTTAGATCTTAAAGGGATTTTTAAAGGTTAGCCCTAGCCTCTGAATAGGTCTGTATTAAGACTGCCCCAGAAGGGGAGCTTTGAAAAGAAATTGCCAAAGGAGATTTCACTCTCAGCTTTTCCCAGCAATTATTCTCAGAAAGTTTGATCTAATGTTTAAATTTCCAGGAGCAATTTAATCTCATTCCTTCTTGTGTTGTCAAGAAAGGGAAAAAAATGAAAGCAATTATTCACATGCTGTCAATCCTAATGTACACCCTTTTTGTTGAAAGAATAAAGAGTTTTAAAGCCTTATTATCATCTGTTGAGTGGATACTGTGATTTATTGTAGAAACCTTAAGCATTAATTATTATTTTTTAAAAGAATAATCACTATTTTTAGTTTTTTAAATTTGACGTTGGCAGTATTCATGTTAATTTGCTGATCTTGTTGGTTATATTGAGATTATGGAGTAGAATGTCCTTGTTTTTTGGAAATACACATTAAAGTATTTCAAGCGTGATTGGGCATCATGTCAGTAACTTATTAACAAATGATTCAGGGAAATTTTTTTCTTGGATCCTTTCAAATCTTCTGTATGTTTAATTCCAAAAATATTAAAATCTATAAAATTGACATAATTTTAAGGGAAAAATATTACCCATGATGTGTTTCAGAAGCTTATAATTCAGTAAGAAAAAGACAAACAACTCAATTGAAAAAATAAGAATATGATTAGGCAGTTAACGGAAGAATACATCTAATAAATGGGAAAATATGTTCAGCTTCTTTTTAGAGAATGAACTAACTAGTTATTAGGGAAATAAAGATAAAACGAGATACAATTTCTCAGTCATGAGATTGGCAAAATCTAAAAATTGTTGTATGAGAGCAGAAACTCCCGTATACTGATTGTAGGAGAATGAAATTGTTCAGCCACTTCACTCAGTTTTATCAAATTGTTCTCTAAGGTTAAAACTGTGTGTACCTTGTGATCATATAATTTCTCTTAGAGTATATATCTACATGTATATGTAGATATATAGATATAGATGTTGATATATCTACATGTATATGTAGATATATATTCTAATATATAATTATATGTGTGTGTATATATATGTGTGTGTATATATATATATATATAAGAATTTTTATTTTATTATTATTTGTAGTAGTGAAAAAAGTGAAAACAATCTTTCCTCCAGTGGAAATAAAGTGCTATCATTGGGTCTCAGTTTTTTAGTGGGCCTATGCCTTTGTACCTTGAACTTCACAAGTACAGTAAATTTTTTTTTTCTCCTCCCTTATGTGGGAGAGAATGACCAGAGTGGGCTGGAGTTGGATAGTTCCCTTCCCCAGGTCATCTAGGTTCTGATAATACCCCAGAGGGTCAGGCTCTGGTTAACTAGTCTTCCCTCAGGACAGGCCTTGTTCAGAATAGAGTACTCTGGTGTATATCAAGACGGTTATTTTTTTTTCTTCCTGTGCTGGAGGCATGAGGGGATTTTTCCTCTGATAGTTACCGTGGGAACTTGGGCTCCTGGATGCAAATATCAAAATATTGTGGGCCCCCTCTTGGTATGCCTGGAGCTTTTAATGCTCAGAGTTACCCATTTTGAGCTTCTAGCAATTCATCAGTTACAGTTCAGGTTTTCCTTCCTTAGCACTGGCTCCCAAGGACTGTTTTCTGCTAGCAAGGCTCTGCTCCCATACATGGAGACTTCCTGTATTCACCTGTCAGCCTCTCTTATCTTGGGGACAATGGTTTGCCATGTGTCCTCTCCTCTCTTACGGGTCCAAGATGAGTTGTTGATTTCTCAGTCTGTCATTTTACTTGCTGTTGGGACAAAGTGGCAACTTAGAGGCTCCTCACAGTTTGAACCAGAAACAGAAGTTGCTAACTTGGATTTTTACCCACTATAGCTCACTCGTTTTTTCTTTGACATTGTTAAAAGTAAGACAGCTGACCCTAAATGGAGTCACTTATGCTAAAACCCATATCACCAAACTGAGACATGACTTAATTACAGTTTCAGCCTTTCTCAGAAATGGAATCTTAAACCAGTCAATCAGGAATCACTTAATTAGTACTAGTACTAGTGAGTTAATTCTACCCTACTGCCCCTTAAAAGAAAGTGACTGTGCTATAACCAATTTGTTTTTCTTTTTGTCTAGTATAACTTCTCTGTTCCTGCTTGCTTCTGCCTATAAAAATCTCTCATTTCATACAGCTCCTGAAAGCTCCTTTCTATCTGCTACATTTGTTGCTACCTCATTCATGAATCATTGAATAAAAGCCAGTAAGATCTTTAAAATTTACTCATTTTTAACAATGTCCATATGGATCTTTCCTTATCTTTGAAGTTTAGTAATTTCTTTAGGATATATCTTGGCATTGAATGCTCTATATCATTTTTTTTCTGAGTTTGAATATGTTCTTTTTTATAGGTTTACTTTAATTATATATTTTAATATTTTTATTTTCCACTTGTTCTTTTCAGGAACTTTATTATGTACATGTAACAACTTATTTGTTTTCCATTTCTAATATCTTTTCTGTAATTATTATATTTTAATTCTTTGAACTTTATTTCATTTTCTGTAATTTCCTCTTGCCCATTTCCCGTTTCTGATTGTGTTTTCACCCTTGATCCATATATTGTTTTGTTATTTGTAATGTGTTTTTAATCTCTGTTATATATTTGCACTAAGAATGTTCCTTATAGTTATTTTGAGACAGTGGAAAACTAAGTAACTCTTCCTGTTGTTTCCTTTGAGAATTTCTTTGGCAACTTAAGTTCTTTTCCTTACCCCTCTTCCTTCCCTCTCAACCTGTGTTAGGTCCTGTATTATTTGTTTCTGATTGTTACTCATCTTTGAAAGGTACTGCTGTTAGCTGAAGAGTAATGTAGGGCTGATTGCAGGGAGAGACTAGGACAGTCTATAACTAGGATTAAGTTTGGTATCTAGAGTAGCCGTTCACCAACTTCCTTCCATCTTGGGAACACATCTTTCCTCAAATTTTCAATCATTCTAGAGCTTAGTGTGGTCCCCATAAAGCCATTTAAGCAATTTTTGTGTGGAAACCTCACATTCTCTGCTTTTCTTTCCTCTTTCACCTCATTTTTACATCTAAGAGTCTTCCAAAACTAGAGGGCTATTTATTATACAGTGTAAATATAATTTTATTATGATTTCTCCTTTAGTTTTTCTTTGTTGTGATTCTGTAACATTAAACATTTTTTTAAAAGATTTTATTTATTTATTTGACAGAGAGATAGGACAAGTAGGCAGAGCGGCAGGCAAAGGGAGAGGGAGAAGCAGGCTCTCCACCGAGCAGGGAGCCCGATGTGGGACTCGATCCCAGGGTCCTGGGATCATGACCTGAGCCAAAGGCACCTGCTTAACTGACTGAGCCACCCCAGCGCCCTAACGTTAAACATTTTATTAGCTTCTTCCCTGACTCATCCATGTCTCCCCATTTCAGCTCTAAGCAAAGAATCATTGGATAGCCTGTTTAAATTTTTATAATTGATTTTAAGGGCAATTTGGTTTTTGCTAATGGTCTAAGATGACAGTTGTCTGGTTCCTTCTTCATTTTGAATTATCCTCAGCATTTGGCATACATAATCTCAAGTTTGATGTTTTAGTTGATTCCTTTTTGTTCCGTTCTTTTTTTTTTTGAAGTTCATTTTTTTCCTCTACTTTTTATTCTATTTTCATTGGCTTTTAAGGGAAGAGAGTAGAAAAATTGTTTTACTCTACTATCAGTAACTAGAAATCACTCTTAAGTATTATTTTTTGAGAAACTCTTGGTTTCTTCTATCAATTTAATAAAACTTAGTTTATGACACTATTTTGTTTCTTGATTCCTCTGAAGCTAGCCGATAATGGCATCAGTTTTTGTTTTAATTATTCTTTCTCCTCTTCCTTTATATAGCTGTTCTATGTTCAGTTGATTATTTTTGTCATGTTGATATCTTCAACAAGATGTATTTAGCCTGTGAGGATAAAAATCTTTAAGTACTGAAGTAGTAAGTAAGAAAAATGAAACCTCTAGAACTAGTCGAACCAATGATTGTGGGTCTCATTTTTCTCTGCTTTAGTTTCTCCAAAATAAATATAAACAGAAAATAGTACTTTCTTATGTATCTGGTTGTATTTACTGTAAGAGTGATGGGTTGATGTGTCCCATAGTTCTTTATAATAAAATTGAGCTATCCATATTCTAGGAAATTGATCAATATTTTCTAATTTTCACAAAGACACTGTATACGCTTTCTTTATTGTTATGAGTTCATTCTGTATATGACGTATGAGCTAATTGCAGATTGTTAAAGATTACTTCTCTATTCCCTGTATGCTTTTCTTTAATATTCTGCACAACACTGCACATAATTTTAAAAATCAATTAAACCTAGGTTTCAAACAGGAATTATTTGTATTTTTAAACTCAGTATTTCTCTCAAGGTGTTTCTCTCTTTTATTGATTTCCACTATTATCAGACTAAAAACTAATAGCATCTCTTTGCTGAGGATACATGTAATTCTTTTCTAAACTTAAAATTGTTGAAAAACTATAATGAAACAGCTTACAAACACAGCCTCTGGTTTTCTTGATTTCTTGCCCTACTTAAAACAGGGTAAACTAATCACTAATGGGCTCTTCTGCATGGCTTATAGCTTAATTTGGGTTGTAATTTACACTTTTTCTTTTTATTTTTTTAAGATTTTATTTATTTTGGAGAGAGAACACGGGTTGGGGGAGGGACAGAGGGAGAGAGAGAGAATCTCAGGCAGACTCCACACTGAACGCAGAACCCGATGCAGGGCTTGATCTCATGACACTGAGATCATGACCTGAGCTGAAATCAAGAGTTGGACGCTTAATTGACTGAGCCACCCAGGTGCTCCTGGAATTTATACTTTTCCATTTGAGACTAAAATTCCTTTTTTCTATGTTGAAACATTTTAGACCTGCACAGATAGCTGTGTTTCTGTATTACATATAAAAACATTCTTAGACATCACTCTTAAGAAATTTAACATTGATATATTAATATTAATGTATAGTCCATATTCAACATTTTTCACTTATTCCCCCAAATAATCTTTTTTTCCCCAAAAAATATTCTTTACAGTGGTTTTTTTTTCTCCCCAACTTAAACTAGTCAGGATTATGGTTTTCTGTTAGTTGTCTTGTCTTCTTTCTCTCCTTTTTTTTTTTTTTTAAAGATTTTATTTATTTATTTCACAGCAGGAGAGAGATCACAAGGAGGCAGAGAGAGAGGGGGAAGCAGGCTCCCCGCCGAGCAGGGAGCCCGATGCGAGCCTCGATCCCAGGACCCTGAGATCATGACCTGAGCCGAAAGCAGAGGCTTTAACCCACTGAGCCACCCAGGCGCCCTTCTTTCTCTCCTTTAATCAAAATAACCCCAGTGCCTTTTTTTGCCTTTTATGGCATTAACATATTTGGAGAGCCCCACCATTTGAATTTATCTGGATTTATATGATTGTCTCTTCATGGGTATATTCAGAGTGAACAAACTAGTGAAGTGATATTGTGTATTTGTCATTAACATCATATCAGTAAGCACCCAAATTATGTCAGTTTGTCTCATTACTGCTGATGCTAAAGGAAATCACCTCATTACTGTGGTATATGTCAGATTACTCCTTATAAGAGTACTTTCTTTTCTTTGTGATTAGAAAGTAGTTTGTGGTGCATACCTTGGGACCTTCTGAATATCCTGTTTTCCATAACATTTCATCCAGTGTTTTAGTATCCAATGATTGTCTTTCCCTCAATTAATTATTTTACTAGGAGTTACAAAATGGTGATTATTTTCTATCACTCTCTCTGCATTTATTAACTGACATTCTTCTGTAAAGAGAAATTTCCATCCTTTTTATTTTTTTAAGTTTTTATTTAAATTCCATTTGGTTGACCTACAGTGTAATATTAGTTTCACATATACAATATAGTGATCCAGCACTTGAATACAATACCCAGTGCTCATCACAAGTTCATCTTTTTTAAACATTTGAATTTTCAGTATGACTCATGAATTACTTTTAATCAGTATTTTATGATCCATTACCATCACTATCATTCAGGATAGGCAAATGTTCCCAAATCCATTTTGGGGAAGCCTCTTCCAGTCAAGGTCCTAGTATTCTGACCAGTCTCCATTTGTCTTTGAACACTTCTTTGCTCTCTGGCACAGTATGTACCAAATATACCTTGCTCCAAGTATGGAATGACCGTTTTCTTCAGTGAGCCCTGGTTTCTTTTATTGGGGAATGATGCATACAGATCAGAATTTGGGTGCTAAGTATATTTGTTTCTATTTAGGAGTCACTGTCTCTTTGCCCTTTCAGTGGACGGAATTGAGAAATTCCTCTGATCCCCATTACACATTTGGAGCTTGGTTCTGTTTGTGGTGAGAATCTTCATTCTATAAAGTAGTTTTGGGATTGCTATGTCAATATCGCATCCAGCAAAAAATCTGCTAAGTACTATTATTCCTTACAATTCTTTTTGCCCCTAAAATATATCTCACTAAAGTTAGGGCTCTGTAATTAAAAATTACCTCAATTAATTGTTTTCCCCAGTGTGTTTGTGTTATCAGTTTGATGTACAGTTAGTTTCATTTGTTTCAGTATTTATTTGCATTTTGTTTTAGGGTTTGCTTTTTCCAATCTCTTTAAACTTAAATTTATTTTAAAATATTTAAAACAGGGGACACCTGGGTGGCTCAGTCATTAAGCGTCTGCCTTTGACTCAGGTCATGATCCCAGGGTCCTGGGATTGAACCCTGCATCTGACTTCCTGCTCTGCAGGAAACCTGTTTCTCCCTCTTCTACTCTGCCTGCTTGTGTTCCTTCTCTTGCTGTCTCTCTCTCTCTCTCTCTCTCTCTCTGTCTCTCTCAAATAAATAAATAAATAAATAATAAAATAAAATATGTAAAACAGGGGTGCTTGGGTGGCTCAGTTGATTAAGCGTCTGCCTTCAGCTTAGGTCATGATCCCAGGGTTCTGGGATCGAGCCCCACATTGGGCTCCCTGCTCAGCTGGGAGCCTGCTTCTCCCTCTGCTTGAGGCTCCCCCTGTTTGTGTTCTCTCTCTCTCTCTCTCTGTCAAATAAATAAAATATTTTAAAAAAATACATAAAACATTTATATGGCTCATAAAGACTTACCACTTCTGTCTCTACTCCTTTCACCTTGTACATCTCTTACCACTCCTACTGCCACTTTTAGAAAACTATTTTCATTAATCATTGTTTTGTGTTTTAGCTCTCCTTTGTGTGTGTGTGTGGTGTGCCTGAGTGTGAGATCTTATTTTCCTTCCTTTCTTAAATATAAAAGGTTAAGAATCCTTTTAATATAAAAGGGTTTTATTTATTACTCATAATAAATTCTTAAAGAAGGAACTTATTTTTTTAGCTTAGGCATGCTTTTTATAACAAAATATTTTGTTATATTTGAAAATTTTTACTTTTCATATTTATTTGTTACTCATAAACAGGGGGACCTGGACGATCTACTATGCCGACCCCAGGAAACACTGCAGCTTTTCGTGCTTCCCTTTGGACCAATATGGAGAAACTTGTGGATCATATTTGTACTGTTTGTGGACAGGTAAATATTTTAGAGAATGGAAAGGACATTAATTATGGGGTAATGCCTTGTTACTCCAAATTGTGTGACCTTGGGCAGCTTTCTTAAAATCTCTGAGCATTCACAATACCTACGTTAGCTGATTATAATATGTAGAGGCTCTAGCCCGATGCCCTTTTCCTTCCCTTACTGTTTCTAGTGCTTAAGCTTTACATTTGCTTCATTTTGAAAATACCCAGTTGTGTACATTCTCCCCCTTTCTGCTGTTTTTAGGTACAACATCTACAAAAAATATTAGCCAAGAAGAGAGATCCTGTTTCTCATATTTGTTTCATTGAAGAAATAGTTAAGGTACGTTTAAATATTTTTGTCTCTTTATTGAAAAATGCAGGAAGAGATGAGCCAGCATTGTTTGTGTTCTTACCTTACAGAGTGGCTACATGTCAGATAGCCAAAGGAATTGTGTTCCTTTATTTTCTCTTTCTTTCTTTCCTTCTTTTTTTTTTTTCTTTTTCTTTTTTTTTTTGAGAGAGAGAGAAAGAGAGAGTGTGCAAGGTGGGAAAGGGGCAGAGGAAGAGTGAGAAAGAAAATCCCGGGCGCCTGGGTGGCTCAGTGGGTTAAAGCCTCTGCTTTCGGCTCAGGTCGTGATCTCAGCGTCCTGGGATCGAGGCCCGCATCGGGCTCTCTGCTCAGCAGGGAGCCTGCTTCCTCCTCTCCCTCTCTCTCTGCCTGCCTCTCTGCCTACTTGTAATCTCTCTCTCTCTGTGTCAAATAAATAAAATCTTTAAAAAAAAAAAAAGAAAAGAAAAAGAAAATCCCAAGCAGGATCCACACCCAGTGCAGAGCCCGACAGGGAGCTTGGTCTCATGACCCTGAGATCTAGACCTGAGAAGAATCCAAGAGTCAGATGTTTAACTGACTGAGCCACCCAGGCACCCTTGAAATTGTATTTCTTTTTTTTTTTTTTTTTTAAAGATTTTATTCATTTATTTCACAGTGGGAGAGAGATCACAAGGAGGCAGAGAGGCAGGCAGAGAGAGAGAGGGAGAAGCAGGCTCCCCACCGAGCAGGGAGCCTGATGCGGGCCTCGATCCCAGGACCCTGAGATCATGACCTGAGCCGAAAGCAGACGGTTTAACCCACTGAGCCACCCAGGCACCCTGAAATTGTATTTCTTGACAACAAAAAACTTTCTTTGTAATGTATGTATAAGCTCACTTGTTTACTGAGTAGATGCTACTAGTAATACTTTTTATAGACTTAATTTCTAAAACACATAAACTAATTTCTGATTTTCCATCATACAAATGATTTATTGTAAATGTTTTTAAAAAGTTCCATTAGAGAAAATTTGGGGTAAATAAGAAATTTAATTAGTGGTTATTGTAATGTCTTATAAAGTTTTTACTGAAAATGGTGGGATCCATTCAGTTGTTAATTTTTCTTATAAAGCACATTGCTGTATCCCATTTTTCATATCCTGAAATTCTCCCTTCTGTCATCCATCAATCCACTGGCCCTGTGGGCAATAAGAATTCCTTCCATGCATAGAAATCTGACTCTATTGTACTCATTCATCTTGATACATTTTTAATAAGAAATAATAGAGTAATTAATTATTCTATGCATCATTTAATCCTGACACATAAGTGTTCCGAAGAAAAAAATTCATTGTTTCCAATGTTACAGTATAGATCATTTCCTTTGTAAGTCCAAAATTTAAGTATTTTGTATGTTGTGTTGTGGATCTCCAAGACCACCCCCAAGTTTGGTGATTTGCTGGGATTCATAGCATTCAGCATATAGTTATGCTTGTGGCAATGATTTATTACAGTGAAAGGATATGAATCAAAACCAGCTCCATGAAAAGAAAATCAGCAATAGGGAAAGAGCATATAGGATGAAAAAGTGCAGAGGCAACCAGGTGCAAGCCTCTAGGAGACCTCTCCTCCTCACAGGGGGACTCACAGACAGGACACCTTTAATTCCCCCAGCAACAAGTAGTGAAGGCATGTGTCAAATGTCCTCTAGGGAAGTTCACCTTGCACCTAGGAGTTCAGGGTTTTAATCAGGAGTCAGTTATTGTCTGGCATGTACCAAAATTCCAGACTACCAAAAGAAAAGCAGTTGTTCAACATACACCACATAATTTGTACAAACAGTTTAGGTATAGTGTGCATTCTTATCAGAGAATCATGAGGACCCTCTCAAAATCCAAGTCCCAGGTACCAGCCAGGAACCACACTTGCAAGCAGGTATTTCTAACTATAGCAATCTCAGACTTGCTGTATAAACTTATTTTTGCATATGTACTTAACAGTAGTATATACCCACTTCCATTATCCTGCTTCATATTTGGCTTTTAATTATATGAAAAAAATAAGATGCTTTTGTCAATTTGTATACTAATTAATTTTTTAAAGTTTTTTTTAAATTCCACACAGTTAACATGCAGTGTCATATTAATTTTAGGATTATAGTGATTCAGCGATTCCATACATCTGCCCATGCTCATTGTCAACAAGTGTTCTTCTTAATCCCCAGCACCTACTGCACACATCCCTCCTCCCCTCCTCCCCTCTGGTAACCATCAGTTTGTTCTCTATAGTTCAGAGTCTGTTTCTTGATTTGTCTCTCTCTTTTTTTTCCCTTTTGCTCATTTGTGGTGTTTCTTAAATACATACATAAGTGAAATCATATGATATTTGTCTTTCTCCAGCTTATTTTGTTTAACATTATACTCTCTAGCAAATGGCAAGATTTCATTCTTTTTTATGGCTGAATAATATTCTTGTGTGTGTGTGTGTGTGTGTGTGTGTCTGTCTGTACACCACATCTTTTTTACTGGTGTCTTTATCTCGTTTTGAGATCAGAGTATTGTTGGCCTCATAAAATGAATTTGGAAGTTTTCTTTCTTTTTCTATTTTTTGGAATAGTTTGAGAAAAATAACTATTAACTCTTCTTTAAATGTTTGGTGGAATTGGCCTGTGAAGCCATCTGTTCCTGGACTTTTGTTTGTTGTAAGCTTTTAAGTTACTGAAGCAATTTCTTTGCAAGTTATTGGTCTGTTCAAGTTTTCTATTTCTTCCTGTTTCAGTTTTTGGTAGTTTATATATTTCTAGAAATTTATCCATTTCTTCCAGGTTGTCCAATTTATTGGCATAAAGTTTTTTTTTTTAAAGATTTTATTTATTTCACAGAGGGAGAGAGATCACAAGGAGGCAGAGAGGCAGGCAGAGAGAGAGAGGGGGAAGCAGGCTCCCCGCCGAGCAGGGAGCCCGATGCGGGCCTCGATCCCAGGACCCTGAGATCATGACCTGAGCCGAAAGCAGAGGCTTTAACCCACTGAGCCACCCAGGCGCCCTGGCATAAAGTTTTTCATAATATTCTCTTATAACTGTTTGTATTTCTGTGGTGTTGCTTGTTATTTCTCCTCTCTCATTTGTGACTTTATTTGCATCCTTTTTCTTTTTTCTTTTTTTTTTTTTAAGTGCGAATGGACGTGTGGGGAGAGGGGCAGAGGGAGAGGGAGAATCTTAAGCAGACTCCACGCCCAGTACAGAGCTCTACTTGGGGCTTGATCTCACAACCCTGAGATCATGACCTGAGCTGAAATCAGGAGTCTGATGCTCAACCAGTTGAGCCACCCAGGCACCGCTCTCTTTTTTTCTTGATAAGTCTGGCTAGAGGTTTATCAATTTTCTTGATTTTTTTTTTTTCCAAAGAACCAGCCCTGGTTTCATTGATTTATTTGTTTGCTTGTTTGTTTCCTGTATAATTTATTTCTTCTCTATTCTGTATTCTTTCTTTCCTTCTGCTGGTTTCAGGTTTTGTTTGTTGTTCTTTTCCTAGCTCCTTCAGGTGCAAAGTTAGGTTGTGTATTTGAGATTTTTCTTGCTTTTTGAGGTAGTCTTGTATTGCTATATACTTCCCTCCTGGAACCACTTTTCTACATCCCAGGGGTTTGGAGTCATTGTGTTTTCATTTTCATTTGTTTTCTTGTACTTTTTTTATTTATTTTGTGACTGACTCACTCATTGTGTAGTAGCCATTATTAACCTCTACATGTTTGTGCATTTCCCTGATTTCTTTCTTGTGATTGATTTCTAGTATCATGGCTTTGTGGTCGGAAAAGATTCGTAGTATGACTTTGATTTTTTGAATTTGTTGAGACTGGTTTTGTGAGCTAATATGTGATCTCTTCTGGAGAATGTTCTTTATTTACCTGAAAAGAATGTGTATTCTGTTGTTTTAGGATGGAATGTTCTGAATGTATCTGCAAACTCCGTCTGGTCCAGTGTGTCATTCAAAGCCATTTTTTCTTCATTTATCTTCTATTTAGATGATCTGTCTATCGATGTAAGTGTAGTGTTAAAGTCCCCTACTGGTACCATTTTATTATCAGTTAGTTCCTTATGTTTGTTATTAACTGTTTTATGTATTTGGATGCATAAATATTTACAATGTTATATTTTCTTGTTGGATTGTCCCCTTTATGATTATATAGTGTCCTTTTTTGTCTTTTGTTACAGACTTTGTTCCAAAGTCTGTTTTGTCCGATACAATTATTGCTGCTTCAGCTTTCTTTGGAAATCCATTTGCACAATAGAGGTTTCTCTATCTTCAGGTACCTTTAGGTCTAAAATGAGTCTCTTGTAAGTCCCATATAGATGGGTCTTGTTTTTTTGGTTTTGTTTTATTTTTTGTTTTTTTAAGAGCGAGAGGTAGAGGGAGAGAGGTGTTGTAGGGGCAGAGGGAAAGAGAGAATTCCAAGCAGGCTCCACCCCAGCCTGGAACCTGAATGATCTCATATTTCACACCCTTTTATTTTGTAAGTTCCTTGACAGATATTTTTACAAAAATATTTATTTTTACTGCTTTTGTGTTTCCTACCTTCATACTGTTGCCATAGTTTCTCCTTTTCACTGATAGACTCTCCTTTAATATTTCTTGTTTGGCTGGCCTGTGGTCATGAACTCCATTAGTTTTTGTTTGGGAAAATTTTTATCTCTCCTATTCTGAATGATAAACTTGCTGTGTATTATTGTATTGTATTGTATTGTATTATTGTAGTGTATTATTGGCTGCAGGTTTTTTCTGTTCAGCACTTTGAATAGATCATGCCACTCTCTTCTGCCTTGGAAAGTTTCTGCTGAAAAATCCCGATAGCCTTATGCAGTTTCCCTTTTATGTAACTGTGTTCTTTTGTCTTGCTCCTTTTAAAGTTTTTTTTTTCTTTACTATATTTTGGCATTTTAATTGTAATGTCTTGGTGTGAATCTGCTTTTCTTGATTTTGTTGGGGGTTCTCTCTGCCTCCTGGTTCTGGATATTTGTTTTCTTCCTCTGATTAAGGTAGTTTTCAGCTATTATCTCTTCACATAAACTTTGTGCCCCCTTTTTTTTCTTGTCATCTTCTTCTGGGACTCCTATAATGTGAATATTACTCTTTGATGGAGTCACCGAGTTCCCTAAGTCTATTCTCATTTTCCATCATTCTTTTTTCTCTCTTTTGTTCATCTTGATTTCTTTGCATTACTCTCCTAGATCACTGATTTGTTCCTCTGTTTCTTCCAACCTTCTAGTCATTCTTTTTTTTTTCTAAAGATTTTATTTACTTATTTGAGAGAAAGAGTGAGAGAGAGCATGAGAGGGGAGAAGGTCAGAGGGAGAAGCAGACTCCCCATGGAGCTGGGAGTCCGATGTGGGACTTGATCCTGGGACTCCAGGATCATGACCTGAGCCAAAGGCAGTTGCCCAACCAACTGAACCACCCTGGCGCCCCCTTCTTTTCGTTCTATCACATGTGTTTCTCATTTCGTTTATTAAGCCCTTTATCTTTGCTATGATATTCCTTATCTTTTTGTTAAGGGTCTCATTCATGTCTTCCACTGTTTTCTCAAGTCCAGTGAGTAGTCTTATGATCATTACTCTAAATTCTCTATCAAGCATGTTACTAATATCCATTCTGCTTAAACCTCTGTATATGCATGGGCTCGTCCTGACTTTTCATTTGGGATAAATTTCTCTGTCTTCTCAATTTGTCTAAATCTCTGTGCCCATTTCTGTGTGTTAGGAAAGTCAGTTATGTCTCCTGTCCTTGAAGGTAATGGCCTTATGAAGAAGCAGTTCTCTAGTGCCCTGCTGTGTAGTGTCTTCTGTTCCTCAAGGCATGGCACCTCCAGCAGTATCTCCACCATGTGCTGCTTGTGATCAGCTCTTGTGTCCTGGCCACTTTATCGTTCAGGTCAGTTGTCTACAGAGGCCGTCTTTGCCTGTTGTGGGCAGTGTTTTTTCCCTGGCCTGAATGTGACACATTTTAAGTAGGTGTGCTCTGGTCTGCTTGTGACATGAGACCTGTTGGCACTGCTGCTGGAACTGAGACTCTGCAAAACTGCCAGGCTGGGAGATGTGGTGTTGGCAGGGGTTTGGGCTGGTCTTCTGGGGGAGAAGGCCTACTGCTCTGCCTGAGGCAAATGTGACTGGGAGGTGCAGTTCTACTGGAGTGGGAGGGGGGCCAGCTTGGTGTAAGGAAGTTAGGTAGGGAGCATGGGCATTGCACTGTTCCCCCAGGTGGCCCTGTGCTTATGTTGAGGAGTGCTGGAGGGAAATGGTGCCGGCCAGTTCCTTTGTTCCTGGAAGGGTCTCTCCATGAATGCTGCCTCTCTGGGACAATTTCTGAGATGAGCAGATAACCTCCCTACTCTGTGCCCTAGGTGCTCTTCAGGTCACTGTTTCCATGCTGTATGTCTACAGGTTGTTTACCTGCCTTCTTTTCAAGAGCAGCTCTAATGCCTCTGAGCTCTCCCCAAGCCATGCCTGCTGATCTTTAAAACTCCAGGTTTAAGCCCTGCTGGCTGCAAGAACTCATGAAATTCAGCCCCTCTAGCTTTCCAGACCCCTTGCACTCCCCTGGGTGCTATTCTGTCTCTTGCCTTTCTCTACAGTGACAGCTCCCTTTTCACCCCAGTGGCCACAGTTTCTCTTCCAAACTATGTCTCCACACTTCCTACCTTCTTTAATGTGACCTCTTCTCTACCTTTACTTGTTTTTCCCAGTCTTCAGGTCTATTTCTGGGGTATTTAGGATGATTTGATAGGTATCTATTTGTATTCATGGTACAAGGAGAGCCTAGGGTCCTCCTACTCTGTTGCCATCTTCTTCTCTCTTGTCTTCCAGGAGGGACTTAAATTTTTTTGCAAGAACTCAAGAAATGTGGCTCCCCTTGCTTTCCCAGCCAATTGCTGTGGGGATTTGTATAGTATAATGCATAGTTATTAATCTCCCTTGTATAGTTATTAATTTTTTACCTTTAGTGGTAGAATGGATAACTAATATCAGGCCCTTATATACATACATATATATATGTATGTAAGCAAATGCACATGCAGTGTTGTCATTCATTTCTTCTAATTTTAGTTGCCTTTCTACCCAAATAAATTTATTCTTTATTGTAGTGGCTCATTTTCAAGCTTATACTAGCTAATCCTTTGTATATGTTTTTACTGCTTTTTAATAGTGGCTATATTCTACTAACAGCATAAGAACAATTACATGAAATCATTATATTCAAGGGAATCTAAAGAAAAAAACAAAAATAAAGAAGAATAGTGCCATTTAAAGATGCTTATGTTTCTGACATTATTACATTAAAGTTTCTACATACTCATATGTAAATTCTTATCAGTTATTATTGTGAATAAACCCTGGCAACTTCTGTGGGCCAGATTTTAAATGCATTTGAATTACTACCAATTATAAAGGGTTATTAGGAACAGGGATATATGCTTTCATTTTATTCAGTCTTTACATTAACTCACAAAATTTCTTACTGAATTAAAAATAAAACCAATAAAGATAGATTTTTCAAACACCATTCTTTCCTATTTAAAAAATATAGTCATACACAACACACACATATTTATACATAAATTTTAATGTAAATTTCCAGTTTAGTTATTTGTTCTTTTATGGCAGTGTTTATGGAAAAAAAATTAACTCCTTGGAATTCAGTGTACTCATGTTTACTCAAAAAAGATCAGTCTTTTGTGAAAACTCCAAAATAACTTTTGATCCTAAATGCTTGGGATTTCCAGGGCAAGAGAAAAATAAAAAACAAAACAAAATAAAAACCCTCAAAACACCTGTCACATACTGCCGAAATAGTACATAAATTTTACTGTATTTACTGTGATTTCTTTAGTCTTTTCCTTTATTGCAAAGCTATGGACAGATATTTTTGCTAATTTTATAACTACCAAGTAAGAACATTAGTGAAAATAATTATCAATGGCAACAGAATCTTTGTAGAAAGTGCGGGATTTCTAGGATGATTGGAGTCCCCAAATAATGATCCTTAAAGCCTTCCGAGAACTTTTGAGTAGAGGATGATGTATATCCAGTGCTCTGGGTCATGGAAGAGTGATATCTGGACCAGCATTTCTAAATCTTTGTGTAATCTCTCTTTGAGGAAAGGGTTATGAACAGAAAGTTCTTACAGTACTAGTTTTTGCAATTTTAAGGTTTTTAAGAAGGAAATATCTTGATATTGGAAGTTCTTTCTAATTTAGTGGTTTAGCCTTTTTAACCAGTGAATATATATTAAAAATTAAATAAAATTGTAAATAATTTAAGATGAAACAATACTAGAATTATGCCGTATGCTTTCTATAGTACCTGTTTAGAAATTAATGCTTTTTCCCTCAGATTATTACTATTAAATATCTTCTGAAATTGCATCTACCTAGAACAGTTTTTTTAATTTATGTTAAAATATTTGCAACTAGTTTTGAAATTTACTGAAAGCTAAATTAATAAATACTTTTCCTTTGATTTATAATAGGGAATAGTTTGTACCACCCGTTTATGTCTTTATACTGATGTATTCTTTATATGAATATAAAATGAAATTGGACCAATTATATTAGGTATAACAATCTTAGGAATATAATTTAAATGTGGAGCCCTTTTGAAAGCTTTTCCTTAAGAAGATAAGTAATTCTGCTTCTGCTTAATTTAATAAATGTCCTGGCTAACTTGTAGAATAGACTCTTATTTTCAGTTCATAGTATAATTTGAAAAGATACATTCATACCTGTCAGTTGCTCAATTTTGGTATCTTTTAAAACCAGTTAGGAGTTCTAATGTCCCTGTATAATTACCAATACTGTATACAATACTTTGTTGAAGTGAGTGTAGCAAATTATTGACAAATTATCAGGATCCACAGGGTATTATCAGGATCCACAAGATATGATACTTTCATTTTCTAAGCCAGGAATTTTTATCATCGAACAAAGTCTTGTAATCATGTGTGTAGGATGTATTATGCTAAATTTGGAATGTGTTCAGCATTTTGAGCAGCTGTAGTAATAATGAGAATTTAACTGTGGAAAAAGAATGTGTTTTCTTTTACTCTTTTAGACATATCAAATGATTTGGTGATAGGATTAAAGACTCAGAAAATTCTTAGGACATCCAACCGTGAAATCTTTTTAATATTATGAGAAAAATGTTTAACTCATTTATCTGTGGCATCTTAATTTGATTAAAAAGTAGCAACAAGCCAATTACATTTCTAAGTCAGATATCATCAGTCAGTACTCTCATTTATAAAGGTAAGAAGCCTTTTGCTCTTCTTAGTGTGGGGACTGGATCTTCTAAAGAGTCCTCTTACTATGGTATAATTAATTCTGGGTACAATGGAGAAACGTAATATTAAATGCACTCTTGGTCCTGTAAAAGGTGAGAGAATCTCTGAGAGGCAAAGATACATATACAGATATTCTTATGCATGTCAAATGATATATTTAAAGAATAGAAAGTGAAATTAAAAATGGGAAACAGAAGACTTAAAAAATGACCAGGTAATTCTTAAAAAACAACCAAATAGAACATTTAAAATTTAAAAATAAAATTACTAAAATAAAAAATTGAGCAGATAGATTAGACAGATATTCCCATAAAGCCAAAGAATGAATTAGAGGCTGACAGAAATAATGAAATTATCCAGAATGGAGCATAAATGGAAGATATGGAAAATATGAAAGGTTAAAAATTATGGAGGATTAAATGAGGTTTTAATATAAGGCTGTAATTGGAAAAGGAAGGCCAGCAAACTAAAAAAGAAAAACCACATGCAGGAAAATACATACAGGAAAAGCATTTGACAGAATCCAACATCCATTCCTGATAAGAACTCTTAGCAAACTAGGAATAGAAAGGAGCTTTCTCAACCTGATAAAAGACATTTAGGAACAAGGAACACGTAAAATTATAATCATGAGGGCTGAATGCTTCTCTCCTAAAACCAGGGAGCAGACAAGGATTTATTTCTGTTCTCACTACTTCTGTTCAACATTATCCTAGCTAGTGGAATGGAGCAAGAAGAAGAAATGAAAAATTTCCAGTTTAGAAAGTGGACAAAATAAAATGGTCTCTGTTTATAGATGACATCATCATGTAGAAAATTTGATGGGATCTTTAAAAAAAAATAAAGGCTACTAGAACTAAGAAGTCACTTACTGCAAGATTACAGAATGCAGGTCAATACAAAAAAATCAATTTCTATATATTAGCAATGTACAATTGAGAATTAAAATTTAATAATTCCATATATAGTAGCATCAAATAATATAAAATACCTAGGAATAAATCTGTTGAAAGATGAATATCATCTGTATACCAAAAATTATAAAATATTGCTGAAATTAAAGAAGACTTAAGTAAATGGAGAGAGATACCTTACTTATGGGTTGTTAGATTCATTGTTGTTAAGTCAATTCTTCCCAAATACATCTATAAACCCAATAGATGTTTTGGAGAAATTGACAGGCTGCATCTAAAGTTCAAATAGAAATACAGAGGACCTAGGATACCCAACACAGTTTTGAAAAAGAAAAGCAGAATTGGAAGGCTTAACAGTACCTGACTTCCAGACTTACAAAACTAGCTTTTTCAAGAAAGTGTGACATTGTTGTCAAGTTAGAGACCCAGATCTTTGATGCAAAATAGTAAAAAAATATATTCACACGTATATGGAAAACTGATTTTCAAAAAAAGTTGCAAAAGCAATTCAGTGGTGATGCAATATTCTTCTTAACAAATAATACTGGAACATATGGACACCCAAATGTAAGACTTAAAATTCTAAAACTGATTGGAGAAACAAAATGAAAACTTTGTGACCTTGGGGAAGCAAAGATTTCTTCAATGCAACACCAAAAGCTTGATCCATAAAAAAAAAAAAAAAAAAAAAAACCAAAAAACCTGGTATTTTGGACTTATTCAAAATTTAGAATTTTTGCTCTGCAAATTACTTCATTAAGAGAATACAAGACAAGGTATATACTGGGAGAAAGTATTTGCAAATCATATACTTAAAAAAGAACTTCTGTCTAAAAAACTCTCAGAACTCAGAAAACATTCGGTTTCTATTTTTGTCATAGGACAAAAGATTCACAGGGATACTTTACAGAGATGTCAAATAAGCACATACCTAAAATTTAAAAGACCTGACCATACCAAGTGTTGGTGCTGGTGAGGTTATAGAGTGACTGGAATTCTTACATACTGCTGATGGGAAATATTAAATTGTACAATCACTTTGGAAAGCAGTTTGACAAGAAATGTGGACTACTGGTACATGTGAAGACATAATTAATCTCAAAATTATTATGTTGAAGACTCCAACGAGAAAAGGATGTACTCTACAGTCCTGTGTATTGGCAGCCCTTGCTTTATATGGGACTGCGTTTACTGAAATATATGCCCATTCAAACTATGTCCTTGCTTTGCATAGTTCTGATATGCATGAGTGTCTGTTAACACAGTACCATGCACAACAAGGACTGCTTGGAATATAAAATTGTGGAAAATACAACTAATCTATCATGATAGAAAAAGATCAGTGGTTATATAGGGAAGAGGTGGGGTGGAGGAGGTTGGGGAGGACACAAGAGGGAGGAATTAAAAGGGGGAAAAAGATACTAATAGATTGTTGAACCAAGAAGATATGCAAATGAGTAATAATCATACACATAAAACCTCACTATTAGTCGTTAGGGAAATGCAGATCAAAACTACAGTGATGTTCCACTGCACAACCAGTGGAATCAAACTGGTCACTGGATAAGCAAAATGTCATATCTTTATACAATAGATTACATTCCACAATAAGAGGGAACAAAATACTTATATATCAGACTACATGGATAAACCTTAAAAACATTATAAGTGAAAGTGGCCCAACTCAAAAGAGTACATGTTGTAAGATTCTGTTTATATGAAATTTCTGTAAAAGCAAAACTATAGATAGGAGGCAGATAAATGATTGTCCCTGGGTGTTGGAGTAGGGTTTGATGGATGAATGGATAAGGAGGGAACTTTTGTGATGATGGGATTGTTCTAAAAATGGACTGTGCTGATGGTGCACAACTGCATGAATTCCCTAAAAGTCCTATATCTAATTAAGGGCTGATATTCAGAATATATACATTATATAGTTTACAATATGTATTTTGTGTTACATCAACTCAAAATAAGATGACAGTATACTATCAGGGTTATTTAAAGAAATTGCTGGTTCTGGGTTTGGACCTAAGAAAATGAAGATAAGCGTAGAATATCTTGTGCTAAAAAGTAAAGAAATGCTCCAAAACTGATCATCACAACAAGTAAGGACAGTAATGGATTTTAACCTATTGAATAAAATAAAAATTTAGAAGTCCGTATGTCAAGCTAGACAAACAGATGGACGGGCTGACAAGTGTGAAGGGAAAGCTCTCCCTTAAAATTGACTGTGAACTAATGAAAACAGAAAGAACAATGAAATTAAAAAGATAATTACTTTGTAACTATTATAATAAAATTTGTTTCAGGCAGTAATCGTCAGTGGATGCTAAATCTGGAGGAAGGAGAGTTTGATAAGGAACAGTATATTTACATCGTATTAATGTGTCTCCCCAGTAATTACTTATTAATTCCAAAAGAAAAGGTACCAACTATATAGTAGAAGAATCAGATAACACTTTATGTAATCACAGTTAATACCTATAATACCCTTCAAATATACATGATATCCCAAGGACATAATATTTATGTTGTATTCCAGACAGATGCATAACCCGAGTCTAATTATATGGAAACAAGATAAATCTAAACTTTTGGACAATCTATAAATAACTAGTGTCCACTCCTTAAAAATATCAATGATTTAAAAAATTAAAAAATAGTTTTATAGTAGGTAAGACTTTATATAAAGAGATATGACAGGTAACTAAAATACATGATGCTGGTTTAGTTCCTGTTTGAGGAAATAATGCTTTATTATAAAAAACATTGGACAGTTCACGAAATAGAAATATGAAAGGTATAGGAGATATATATGTAACAAGGTTAAAAATCCTAAGTTTGATAACTGTAGAATGGGTATGTAGAAGGATGTCTTTATTCCTAGACGGTCACTTAATTATTTAGTGGTGCAGAGCTCTGATGTATAACTTACTCTCAGATGTTTTTGAATGAGTGAGGGAGAGTGAGCAAGAAAGAATGGTAGTGATAAAGTAAATGTGGCTCAGTGTTAGTTAACAAGTGGTGAATTGGAGTGAAGAAACAGTAGGATTTGGGGAGGGTGGTTATTCTTGCAGCTTTTCTCTAAGTGTAAAATTTTTCTCTAAGTTCAAAATGTAAAGTTTGAAGGGAAAAAAATACCATGAAAAACTTCATGCCAACTAATTTTAAAAGGCAGGTGAAATGGACGACACATTTCTAGAAAAGCATAACTTGCCAAAATTGTTGAACTAGAATTAGACAGAACGCATAGTTCTTTAACTTTCAAAGGAATTGAATTGCTAGTTCAAAGTCTTTCTACCAAGAAACCAGTAGTCTCAGATGGTTTTTCAAGTGACCTCTACTAAAATTTCAAGAGACAGATCATTCTTCTTTCAAGAGTAGAAAAACTCTCTCTGTCATTTTTTGAGACTAAAAAGTGACCTTTATACCAAACCAGTTAAGGATTACAAGAAAGGGAAATTGTAGTCTAGTCATGCTCAGGCACATACACTGAAAAAGCTTAAAATATTAGTACACCACGCATAGCAGTAAGTAAATATGATACAGCTATCTCAATAGATAACAAAAGAGTATTTGACAAAATTGATGATGATAACACATACTAGCAAACTAAGAGAAATGGGCTTTCTTAAATTGATAAAGGATATCTAATAAAACCTTTAACAGTCATGGTTCTTACTGATAAAATGTGGAAAGCATTGCCTTTACAGTCAGGAAAAAAGCCAGAGGCCCACTGTCCCTCTTGCTTTTCAACATTGCCCTGCAGGGCCAACCCAACATAATAAGAGAAGAAAAATAAATTAAATAATAGATTTCAAATATCCCAAAAGAATTCATTCCTATTGCTTTTCTGTACACTTAAACAAATGTTAGACCTGTCAGAATCAGCAGAAGGCTACATGTCTATCTCTGGAAAATTTAACTAGTCTAGGACTGCCTATAATTTGAAATTGATATCTTTATTTTGGTTCTGACTTTTATACTGTTCTTTCCCTCTCTCTCTTTTTTTCTCTTTCTCTCTACCTCTCTGTACCGATTATTTCTCTATGAACTTTTTCATACTGTGTATCAAATGTTGGCTTTTAAAAGTCCTGGAAATGAACACAATTGTAAATATAATTATTTTTTACTGATTAGGATCATCTGTAATACCTCTTCTCTGTTTAAACCACGTTTAACAGTGTGTCAGGGTGCATGGAGGGAAGTTCTCTCCAAATATTTTTTCCTGATTTGAGTGAAGAAACTTACTATATTTTTATTCTCTCTCTGATGCAATCATCTCTTGTTATATAATAATAAATGTTAAAATACCCAAAATATTTAACTTCTGTATGGTACACTAATCATTTTTTGCCTAAGTTGTAACACTAGACCCTTTTGCTTTATTAAACAATGGGAACCTTGCTGAATATTTACACTGTTTCACTGTTTCATGCAGGTGGGTTAGTGTTCTCCCATTGATGCCATTGTAGAGAAGCTGTAGTGAGTAGACATGTGTGAGTAGAAGAAAAAGTGCAGACACTTTAAAGTGTTTAAACACCCTTGAAGTCACTCTAATTCTTTCCTTTTTAATTTTTGCCCTTTTTTTTTCTTCCCTGGAAACTGCTTAAATAAAATTTCTTTTCTCAGATTTTATTTATTTATTTGTCAGAGAGAGTGGGAGAGAGAAAGCGTGCACAAGCAGGGGTAGTGGTGGACAGAGGGAGAAGCAGGCTCCCCGCCGAGCAAGGAGCCCAATGCAGGACTTGATCCCAGGATCCTGGGATCGTGACCCCAGCCGAAGGCAGACGCCCAACTGACAGAGCCACCCCAGCATCCCCTTAAATAAAATTTCTAATTCATGTTTGGCCTATAAAAGGAAATATTATCCGATGCTGAAATGAGCATATTTATAAAATATAATTGAATGCTTTGCTGGACACTGGGATAAAAAGTTGACCAAAGTGACATAGTCCTTGCCTTCAGACAACTTATTTCCCCAGTGGTTTCCTCTCCAGTCATACTTGTTCTATCTGTGGGACCCTTCACAGGGATCTACTTGTTATGATATTCTGTGGAAATACTAACAGAAAATATCTTTTAATAGTTTATAGTGGTAAAATATTAAAGTATCTAGGGCGCCTGGGTGGCTCAGTGGGTTAATGCCTCTGCTTTCGGCTCAGGTCATGATCTCAGGGTCCTGGGATGGAGGCCTGCATCGGGCTCCCTGCTCAGCGGGGAGCCTGCTTCCCCCTCTCTCTCTCTCTGCCTGCCTCTCTGCCTACTTGTGATCTCTCTCTCTCTCTCTCTCTCTGTCAAATAAATAAATAAAATTAAAAAAAAATGGAACATTATCCTTTTCAGGGACCAATAGACATTAAGTGTGGCTGGAGGGGGAAGAGCATTTTGTAATGTGCCTAGTGTGCCCAGAAGAAGTCCATGTACTATTTTACAGATTTTGAACTTTTATCTTAAGCACAAATGACATGCTTCATATTTATTGTTTTTAATATTAACTACACTGTGGGGTATGGATTGGAGGGGACCAACTCTAGAGAAAGGTGGCCAGTTGCAGGAATTCAGAAAGAGATAACGAGGGTTGTATTAGTTTCCTAGGACTGCCGTAAGGAAGTTCCACAAACTGAGTGGCTTAACAAAAAAAATGTGTTTTCTCATACCTGGACGCTAGAAGTCTGAGGTCAGGGTGTTTGGCCAAATTGGTTCTGAGAGCCACTGGGGAAGGATCTCTTTTTGGTTCCAAGCCTCTCTCTTTTTGGCTTGTAAATGACTGTCCTCTTTCTATGTCTTCAGACTATATTCCTTCTATATGTGTCTGTGTTCAGATATCCTCTTCTTTTTGGATTAGGGTCCATGCCAGTGATCTCATTTTAACTTAATTCTCTGAAGAGAATTATCTCTCAGTATGGTCACATTCTTAGGTATGGGATGCTTAGGACTTCAACATATGAATTTTGTGGGAAATGATTTGGCCTGTAACAATGATTAACATTGATGGCAGTTAAAAGGAGACAAGTGGACTGATTTGAGAATTACTTAGGAGACAAAACTGATATATCTTAGTAATAGAAACAGTGATATGGAGAATGTGTCAAGATGACTTTGTTCAGGTTTGACAATGGTTCTAAGAGATAGTAGTGATTTCATTTGGGAGTGTAAACTGAGAAGCATATTTAGGAGGAAGGATGATGAGGGGCTCAGTGACAAAGTGTCCAACTCTTGATCTCAGCTCAGGTCTTGATCCTCAGGGTCATGTGTTCAAGTCCCGTGTTGGGCTCCATGCTTGGTGTGAAGTCCACATTAAAAAAAAGATATATATGGGGTGCCTGGGTGGCACAGTTGTTGGGCGTCTGCCTTCGGCTCAGGTCATGATCCCAAGGTCCTGGGATCAAGCCCTGCATCGGGCTCCCCACTCTGCGGGAAGCCTGCTTCTCCCTCTTTCACTCCCCCTGCTTGTGTGTCCCTCTCTCACTGTGTTTCTCTCTGTCAAGTAAATAAATAAAATCTTTAAAAAAAAAGATATATACAATGTAATACTATGCAGCTATCAAAAGAAACGAAATCTTGCCGTTTGCAACAACGTGGATGGAACTAGAAGGTATTGTGCTGAGCGAAATAAGTCAGAGAAAGACAATTATCATATGATCTCTCTGATATGAGGAACTTGAGGGGCAGGGTGGGGGGTCGTGGGNACTGGAGGGTATTATGCTGAGCGAAATAAGTCAATCAGAGAAAGACAATTATCATATGATCTCTCTGATATGAGGAACTTGAGGGTCAGGGTGGGGGGTCGTGGGGGGTAGGGAGGGAAAAATAATGAAACAAGATGGGATGGGGAAGGAGACAAACCATAAGAGACTCCTAATCTCACAAAACAAACTGAGGGTTACTGGGGGGTGGGAGGGTAGGGACAGGGTGGATGGGTAATGGACATTGGGGAGGGTTTGTGCTTTGGTGAATGCTGTGAAATGTGTAAGCCTGATGATTCACAGACCTGTACCCCTGGGGCAAAGAATAAAAAATAAAAAAAAGAAATAAAAAAAAAGATGATGAGCCATATGTTCAGGTGTTCATTCATGTGACATCCATGTGAAGATGTCAGTTAGGCAACTTTGTAAGTGGAACTGAAGCTCATTTGAGAGACATGAGCTCATGGATGGTAGTCAAAGTCATGATAATGGATGAAATTGGCTATAGAGAAAAAAGAAATGTACCTAGACAGAGTCCAAAGAAAATGCAACTTATAACATTCATATAGAACTGTATTTTCGAAAGAGGTGTATGCAGTTTGATGTGGAGATAGTTATAATTTCTACCCATAGATTTAAAAAACCTTTTATTAAACTATTTCCTATATTTTATACTGTGTATATCTTAACATAGTAGTACTTGTATTATTTTAAATAAGTAAACATTTTAGAGTGTGTTTCAAAAAATATTTTCCATTGGATGAGTTTGGGGAACACTGTAACAGAGGAGGCAACAAGGAGTATCCCAGGAGGAGGATGAAACCAAACAGAACATGGCAAGGGAAGCCAAGGAACTGGGTTTAAGGAAAATATGGCTCATACTAAATCTAATTTGAAATTTTAAATACCAGTAAGCCATGCATTCTCAACAAGGGCAATATTGACCCCAAGAGAGAGAAATAGTTCTGTTGTTTTGTTTTGTTCTGTTTTGTTTAGCTGGGAGTGAGGAGGCACAAAATATCTTAGATATTATAATGGTTTGTGGCCTCTACAGCTCAACCCTGCCCTACAAAATCTTATTTATTAGTATTTAATTTCCCTTATTAGTGAGAAACTAAATTAAATTTAAACTTAAATTAAGTATACTATAATTATATAAGCATGATATGTGTATTATACATTTGTATGCAATTAATTATTTAGTTTTCTCTTTGAAGGGGCAATAATGAAAAAAGGTTGAGGAACACAATAAACTATATAGAAAGGGCTTTAAAGCACTTTTGCGCTGTAGTTAACTCTCTAGGGAAGAGTATGGGAATTTGAAGAGGAACTTGAGTTTGAAGAGGAACGTTAAATCTTTGCCTTATTTCAGTATAGAATATTTTACATCAAAAATCTATTATTCATCTCTTTATAATGAAGTTAGATTATCTAATTACTCCTCCAAAAAATTAAAAAGAATGAAGAAACCAAAATATTTAATCCTGTCACGCAGAGATAATCTGTTAACATTTTGTATATAATTTTTCTGTTTAACTGTATACACTTTATATCAAGCCCTATCTGTTCTACCTTCAAAAGGTATCTGAAATCTGACTACTTTTCACTACTTCCCACTACCATTTTAGTGTAATCCCTCATTTTTAAAAACAAAAAGTAGAATGTTCCAAAAGTATTGTTCTTTTTCTTTGAACAATATACATATAAAAGCCAAAATTTTGACTTCAGCCAAAATTCTTTTGTACAGGCCTTTTCATTTTGCTCTGTGGTGTTCATCTTCAAGTCCCTACTGAATTTGTGTCTGCCTCTTTTTGTAATTGACACAGCAAAATGCTTCTCCCTGAAGGGTATTTTCCAGTAAAAGAATTTTTTTTTTTTTTTGGCCTTCTATTTGCTTCACCAGGATCCTTCTGCTTTGAATGCAGAAGATGATTAAGAGCTGATTTAAAATTCATATATATTTGGTTTCTTTGATCAAGTCCATAGGCTTTCTTACTTACATCATGATCTCTCCACAGAGATCTCTGGCACAGAATTTTTACTCAGTCTTTTCCTTGCTCTTCTTTTTTTATCTTAATTTCCTCTGCTTCCTCTGACCTTCTCTCATTAAGCACTAACTTTATAAACTCTTTATCTGAACTGATCCTCACCTTTCTCTTTGTCTCAAAGAGATAGGTAGATTATATCTTTTTTTGTTTTTCTTTTTCTCAGACTTATCCCTCTACTTTTGTTTTATAGTCTACCCTTTCCTAGAACATTCTTTGCTTTCTCCAATACCAGCCTTTCCTGGCTACTTCCTCCCAAGGATCTACATCTAAAACCCGAATTAAAATAAAATCCTTGGGCCTCTGTCTCCACCAAAGTATTATTTCCCTTCATGCCCAGGTTTTAGTAAGCTGCTTTATGTGTCTACTTTCTTATTTCTGTTTTGCTCCAAACCACTGAAGTCAAGCTTCTACTGCATTGAAACAGTTCTTGTTAAATTCGTTCTGATGACCCAACTTTACTAAATCATTCTTCTCACCTCTATAACTCTCTTTTATTTCACTCCTTTGAGGCAATAACTGCTTCTTCTGCTTAGTGCTTTCCTTCTTCACGGATATTACTACTCTTCAGAATCCTTCATTGGCTCTTTTTCTTCCACCTACCCTTCCTTTGGAAATGATTTATTTGTAAAATTTCAGGCCTACACCAAAGTAGAGAGCCAAAGTACAGGACGGTGATTGACAGTGTACCCACCATGCAGCTCTTTAGCAGTTCCTAACTTGTGACCAATCTTTTTTTGGGGGGGCGGGTGGTACTTTTCTACAACTTACTCCTTTCTTTCTACTCTGAATTATTTCTTCTGCCAACCTTTAAGTAATGTTGTTCTCCTCGTCCCATCCTCAGTATTTTTTCCTTCTCATGTTACTTGCAATCACATCTTTATGAGTAGAAAACCTCACACATGCTAACAGTTTCTACAACCTCCAAACGCTGATAACACCTAAATCTGTTTCTTCAGCTTAGATCTTGTTCTTTAGCAAGAGATTCATATTTACTAGCTTAGATCTCTTCACTTGTCTGCCCCACAGAGTCTAGAAGCATAAATCTACATGAGCTCATCTTTCTCTGCCCATTTGCTGCCCCTACTAAAATTCCATGTTGGTTGATCAATCTCCCACCTTCCTAGTCCTATACAAATATATCTAGTCCTAGTCCTTTATAAATATATTTAGTTGTTCATCAAGCCCCATTAGTTTTTCTGCTGCTATAGTAAAGTCCCTTTCACCTACATTTTTTTCAGCAAATTTATAACTGATCTTACCTGCAGGCTCACCACTATCCCACATGCTGTTCATCTTCCACATTATTATCAGAGTGATTTACCTAAAACACAAGTTTAATCATGGTATTCTCTCATTAAAATCCTTAAATATTTCACTGGTATCTACATGATAAATTAAGACACTTTTTTTTTTTAAAGATTTTATTTATTTATTTCACAGAGGGAGAGAGATCACATGGAGGCAGAGAGGCAGGCAGAGAGAGGGGGCGGGGAAGCAGGCGCCCAAGATACTTCTTGATCTGATTTTTGTCTTACTTACTATCCTCACCACTTCCCTTTCTTCTGAATGCTCCTATGCATTCAGAATGAAAATGCTTTTCATGGGGGCGGGGGGGGAGCATGGTTGGCTCAGTTGGTAGAGCACGTGACTCCTGATCGCAGGATTGTGAGTTCAAGCGCCATGTTGGTTGTAGAGATAACTGAAAAAGAAAAAAAATCTTAAAGAAAATGAAAAAAAAAATCAAACAGCAAAAAAAAAAAAAAGAAAGAAAATGCTTTTCACATCTTTATGCTCCGTTCATCCCTGTCTGGAATGCCCTCATCTCTTCTTCCCATCTGTATGGTAAATTCCAGTCTTTCTTAGAATCTAACCCAAGATATCCTGACTCTTCATAACAGTAAATTCTATAGCTTATTATTATCCCTATTGTTTACATAGCTTACAGGCTCAGAAAGATAAAGGACCTGCCCAAGGTTACAGAGCCAATAAATGGCAGACCTTGGGTATAGAAGTCAAGGTTATTTTATTTCAGAGCCCATACCCTTTCATCACACCCAAGTGCAAAAATGTTCACTTGAAGGTTTTGACCTTATAGGTATGATCAAATACATTTTAGCAAGAAAACCCATGGTAGTTTCCATGTTACAAAGCTTAACTGAATAATATCTGCTTTGAAATCAATTTTGTCCAAGTATTGCCATTTTAAGTTTCTCTCTATATATTTAATTAGGTCAAAATTAATGACACAAGCAGCCAAAGATCAAGCTGTTCTTCTAAATAACAGATTCATCAACGTAAATGTTTTAAAATTCCTCTATATTTTATTTTTATACTATTTATATATTTTTCAAATTTTTTTAAAAAGTAGGCTCCATACCCAGTGTTGGGCTTGAACTCACGACCTTGAGATTAAGAGTTGTATGCTCTACCAACTAAGCCAGCCAGGTACCCCTATACTATTTATATTTTTATTTATTTATTATTTTTCTTTGTTTTTTAAAAAGTGAAATTTTTTAATTAACATATAATGTATTATTTGTTTCAGGGGTACAGGTCTGTGAATCATCAGTCTTACATAATTAACAGCACTCACCATAGCACATACCCTTCCCAATGTCCATCACCCAGTCACCCCATCCCTCTCATCCCCCTCCCCTCCAGCAACCCTCTGTTTGTTTCCTGAGATTAAGAGGCTCTTATGGTTTGTCTTCCTCGCCAGTCCCATCTTGTTTCATTTTTCCCTCCCTTCCCCCACAACCCCCTGTCCTGCCTCTCAAATTCCTCATATCAGTGAGATCATATGATAATTCTCTTTCTCTGAGTGACTTATTTCACTTAGCATAATACCATCTAGTTCCATCCATGGTGTTGCAAATGGCAAGATTTCGTTTTTTGATGGCTGCATAGTATTCCATTGTATATAAATTACGTTTGATTTTTGCTTTATTTTCAGCTTATTGGTCTCAGCCAAAGGTCCAACTAAGTTTCGGAATTATAGTGTTGTTTCTATTTATAACTAAGAAACTAAGCCAAGAGTTTTTTTTAAGTGGCAGATGTTTCCCAAATATGATCTGATAACATGATTGCATTGAACTTAGTGAAAGTGCTATGGTCTGAATGTTTCTGTCCCCATAAAATTCATCTTTTGAAATCCTAACCCCCTTTAGGAGGTAGAGCCTTCACAATAAAGAGACTGCACAGAGCTGTCTCCTCTCTTTTACCATTTGAGGTTACAGTGAAAACAGCCATCTGTAAGGAACAAGGTCCTCACTAGACACTGAATCTCCCAGGACTATGATCTTGGACTTTCTGCCTCTAGAACTGTGAGAAAAATGTTTGTGTTGTTTATAAGTCACCAAGTTTATGGCATTTTTGTTATAGCAGCCCAAAGAGGCTAAGAAAGTGAGACAGTATTGGATGTAGATTGTAAATAGATTAATATCAAATATCCTTCCAGTTGAAGTCTAATGGAATTATTAAATTGATTTTGTTTCAATGTACTTGGGAGCAATTATATGACATGCTACTTTGGTTTGAAAGTATAAGTAAAAATTTTTTTTTAAAGATTCTATTTATTTATTTGAGAGAGAGAGAGCATGAGAGAGGAGACGGTCAGAGGGAGAAGCAGACTCCCCGTGGAGCTGGGATCCCAATGTGGGACTCGATCCCGGAACTCCGGGATCATGACCTGAGCTGAAGGCAGTCGCTTAACCAACTGACCCACCCAGGCGCCTGTAAAATGTTTTTTTTTTTTTTATGTATCTTTATATTTTCCTATTTTTGCTGGTAGTTGTATTTGTAATATATTGTGGCTTTGACAGAATTTTTGATAATCCTTTGATTAATAGTTAACATCTCTTTACATTTTGGCAGAATTATGTAATGTGCGCGCGTGTGTATGTGTGTGTGTACGTATATACTTAATACAGAAGCATATGTACATATAAACTCTTTGTCGTAATATCATACTCCCAAATCTACATTTTCATTATCTTCTAAACTTTTCCCATCTGTCTGAATCTACCTTACCTTCTTTTATCTTTCTGAAGCACTTTTCATGTCCTTTCTTGTTCCAACCACTATTTGTGCTTTATATTTATTTATTTATTTATTTTTAAGATTTTATTTATTTATTTGACACAGAGAGAGATCACAAGTAGGCTGAGAGGCAGGCAGAGAGAGGAGGAAGCAGACTCCCCACTAAGCAGGGAGTCTGATGTGGGGCTCGATCCCAGGACCCTGAGATCATGACCTGAGCTGAAAGCAGAGGCTTTAACCCACTGAGCCACCCAGGTGCCCCATTTGTGCTTTTTAGTATACATCTTTGGTAACTGACTCTAGCTCTTAGCATGACAAGTTTTTGGACTTGACTGATTGGTCGGTTGATTGATTGATTCATTCATTCATTTTTTCCAACAGTTGTATAAAGGTTCTCCAAGGAAATGGAATCAGTAAGATCTATATATAGAGAGAAAGATTTATTATAAAGAATTGACTCACACCATTTTGGAGGCTGATAAATCCCAACATCTCAGTCAGTAAGCTAGAGACCCAGGAGAACTGATGGTATAGTTCCACTCTGAATCCAAAGGCTTGAGATCCAGGAGAGCCAATAGTGTAGTTCTGGCCCAAAGGTCTGCATCCTGAGGACCCAGGAAGAGCCACTCTTTCAGTCTGAGTTATAAAGCAGGGGGGTTGGGGGAGAAAAAACCCTGATATTCCAGCTTGAAGAAAGTCAGGCAGAAGGAATTCTCTCTTAGCCTTTTTTGATCTCCTAGGCCTTCAACTGATTGGATGAGGTGCACCCACATTAGGGAGAGCATTCTACTTCACTCATTCTACCCATTCAGCTGTTAAACTCATCCAGAAATCACCTGACAGACACACCAGAAATATATAGACCAAATACCTGGGCACCCCGTAGCCAGTCAAGTTGACTCATAAAAGTAACCATTACAACAATAGTAGATACTGCTATCTATCAGTCACTGGAGATACAGCGAGACATATTAGTTTTTTTTATTATATATCACAAAGAGTATTAGCGGTGATGACAAATATTATTTATATAGTGCTTCCTATGCCAGGCACCATTTTAAGCACTTCATCAGAATTAACCCATTTAATCTTCGTGGTAAATGTATGAAATGGGTTTCCATTTAATAGATGGGGACACTGAAGTATAGAGAAATTAACTTATCCATGGTCACAGTTAGTGGTAAGGTCTGGATTTCAACATCAGTATTCTGGCTCCAGAGTTCCTCTTCTTAGCCACTACTATGTTCCTTTACTCACATAGGAAAATATCATTATGATGAGAAATATGGGATACTGTAGAAGTATATAACAGAGTGCGTTGAACGTAGGGCAACCAAGAGAGGAAACACCTATACTGAAATCTGAAGAAGGTGCGGGTTTTAAAAGCTGCTAACTAAGAGGGGCTACAAAAGAACCTTCAAGAACCTGAAAGAATTTGAGTGTGGTCGAATCTTTGAACCACAAGCTTGAATCTTGAAATGGGAGAAATAGGCTGAGAAAATCAAGTCATAAAGGCTTTGTAAGTCAAATTAAGAAAGAATAATACTTTTATATATCAGACAGACCTTAGATCAAATTTCAGTTCTGCTACTTTCTATTTAATCCTAAGCAGGTCACTTTATCTTTTTGAGCTTCTGTTTTCTCTCTAGAACAGGACTAAGAATGCCTTCTTTTGAGATTTTTTTTGTCCACTCAATAAATATTTATTGTGTATCTTTTCTGTCTGGGTCACATTCTCAATGCTCAAATTACAGTGGCAAAACAGACAAAAATGGTCCCTCTGCTGTCCTGGAGTTTACATTTTAAGGGTTGTTTTAAGGTTCAAATGAGATATAATATCCTGTAGTGACTATTACATAATGCACATTCAGAAAATATCATTTTCTTAGCCAAGGTTTATCTGGGTTCTTTGATTAAAAGTATATCCTTCGTGGATTCAAGTTTTGAGTGAATTGTCACTAAGAAGACATAGCCAGATTATTTGGGACTCAGTATTTTCTTTCAAAAGAGTATGTCAAGGAATTAGAATTTCCTTATTTATTTTGGCAATTCTCTAAAGCCTTGAAGAATTTCTTCCCCCCCCTTAGCTTTATTGAGACAAATTGTAAGTTTAAGTTATATAATGTGATGATTTTTACATGTATTTATATTGAAATGATTAGCACAATAGAGTTAGTTAACATGTCCATTACCTGACATAATTACCTTTTGGTATATTTGTGTAGTGAAAACATTTAAGATCTACTCTCTTAGCAACTTTCAAGTATATAATACAGTAATGTTAATGATACTCACTATGCTATACATTTGATCAATCCCCACAGCTTATTCATCTTATAACTGAGGTTGCAGTCTTTGACCAACATCACTCTACCCCAACCTCTGATAACCACTATTCTACTCTGTTTTTCTTTGAGTCTGACTTTTTCAGATTCCACATAGAAGTGGGATCATACAGTATTTTTCTTCTTTGTCTAACTTATTTCCCTTAGCATAATGCCCTTGAGGTCCATCCATCTTGTCCAAATGGCAAGATTTCCTTCTTCGTTATGGCTGATTAGTATCACATTGTATATATCTATACAAATGTCACATTTTCTTTATCCTTTCATCTATAAATGGACACTTAGGTTGTTCCAATGTCTTGGCTATTGTGAAAAATGCTACAGTGAACGTGGGAGTGTGGGCATCTCTATAAGACAGTGATTTCATTTCTATGATGCCAGCATTCTTTTACATCTCCCCTCACTTTTTTTTTTTTTTTTTTGCTACTTCTAGAAATCTGTTTCAGTAGTTCTGTGGAATTACAAAAGATGATTTACCGCAAAGGAACTTATGGTTAATTGTAGGAATAATGACACATCTGAAAGAAATACAAGAAAAAAACCTCTGGGGGAGATAAAAGCAAACAAAAATAATCCACAGAACAAACACAGAAAACAAAGGAAATACAAAGAAAACATAAAATGAAATGATAAAAGCAAGAACAACTTTAGGTAAACATATTTGGTTTGTAATTTCTTATTAAAAGACAAAAAATTATATTTAAAAGTAAAAATATGTTTATAAGCATCACATCAAAAGCAAACAACATAGAATAAAAATAAATGGAGTGACAGACATTTCTCAAGTGAAAGCAATAGTGATAGTATTAACTTCAGATAAAACAACAAATAATGGTATATAAAGAGGGTCACACAAATTATCTGTCACTAGTCTCTTCAGCAAATGATGCTGTGAAAAACTGGATATCCTTGTGCAAAAAAAAAAAAAGGCACCCTTACCTTACACCATATACAAAACTTAATTCAAAATGAATTAAAGTCCTAAATGTAAAACCAAAAATTATAAAACTCCTGAAAGAAAACATAGGGCAAAAACTTCATGAAATTGGACTCGTCAGTGATTTCGTGCATAAGACATCAAAATCACAGGCAACAAAAGCAGAACTAAGCCAATGGGACTACATCAAACTTCAGAACTTCTGTGTGACAAAGGAATGAAAATGCAATATACAGAATGGGAGAAAATACTTGTAAGTCATATATCAGACAAGGGATTGGTGTCCAGAATATATGAAGAATTACCACAACTCAACAACAGCAAAAAAACCATTAAAAAATGTGTAAATAGGACTTGAATAGACATCTCTCCAAAGAAGATACAGAAGTAATTAACAAGCATATGAAAAAATGCTCAGCATCACTACTCATCAGGAAATGCAAATTAAAATAATGAGATGTCACCTTGCATTCATCAAAAAACAGTGGACTGGTGAGGATATGGAGACTTTGGTACCCTTGTGCACTGTTGATGAGAATGTAAAATGGTACAACTGCTGAGAAAGCATATGAAAAGTTCCTCAAAAATTTAAAAATAGAATTACCATATGATCCACCAATCTCACTCCTGGAGATATATATCCAAAAGAATTGAAAACAGTATCTGGAAGCAATATCTGCTCACCCATGTTCATTGCACCATTATTCATAATAGCTGAGAGAGACACAGTCCTAGTATCCACCGATGGTTGAATGGATAAAGAGAATATCACACACACACAAACACACACACACACACACACACGAATGTAGCCTTAAGAAAGAAGGGAATCCTGTCACATGCTACACCATGGATGAAACTTAAGGACATTGTGATAAATAAACCACTCTAAAAGACAAGGTTCCACTTACATGAGGTATACTAAAGTAGTTAAACTCTTAGTGAAAGTAGGTAGGATGGGTGGCTGGTTGGAGCTGAGGGGGAGAAAGAAGGCTTCGATAGATACAGCATTTCAGTTTTGTAAGATGAAAAAGTTCCAGAGGTCTGTTGTACAATAAGATGCATATAGTTAACACTACTGTATACTTAAAAATAGTTAAGGTAGAGGGGCGCCTGGGTGGCTCAGTGGGTTAAAGCCTCTGCCTTCAGCTCGGGTCATGATCTCAGGGTCCTGGGAGCAAGCCCCGCATCGGGCTCTCTGCTCGGCGGGGAGTCAGCTTCCCCCTCTCTCTCTGCCTGCCTCTCTGCCTACTTGTAATCTCTCTCTCTCTCTGTCAAATAAATAAATAAATAATCTTAAAAAAAATAGTTAAGGTAGAAAATACTGCATTTTTTTAAGATTTTATTTTTTTTAAGTAATCTCTACACCCAGCATGGGGCTTGAACTCACAGTCCTGAGATCAAGAGTCACATGTTCTACCCACTGAGCCAGCCAGGCACCCCTAAACGTTGTGGTTTTTTACTACCATTTTGTGCATCATTTTCTATGAATTTTTTTAAAAATATGATTGTGTATTAAGTATTTTCTTAAAGAGTATTGATTGCCTTGAATTCACTCAGCTAAATTATTCTGAGGATTTCCTTATTTGAGACATTAAGTTATTAATAGGTTTCCTAGTACTAAATAATATTTACATTGGGGACATAAATCCTACTTGTTTAAATTATTCAAATAATTATTTTAATGCCTGCTGACATCAACTTGCTTTCATATCTGAGAATTTTGTATTTGTATTCTTAAGCAAGATTGACTCAATGTTTCTTCCCTACAGGTGTATATGTGTGTGTAGAATTAGATATATAGTCATCAGATTTTCTTTATCCAAAGGAAAAGCTTTCAGTTTTTCACCATTTTACTATTCTTGCTGGACTTTTCATATATGGCCTTTATTATGTTGAGGTAATTTCTGTTTCTAGCTTTTTGAGTGATTTTATCATGAAAGGGTGTTGAATTTTGTCAGATGTTTATTGTGCATCAGTTGAGATGATCATGTGCTTTTTGTCCTTCATTCTGTTAATGTGGTATATTATAAAAGTTTTTTAATATGTAAATATTTCCTTTAAGGTTCATGATATGCAATACACATACCACATAAAATCTTAGGACTCTGAATCTGTTTTCTGATCGCTGCATAGGTAATGAACAATTACTTGATTTGCTTTTTTTATGATATACAATATTCAGTTGAATTCAAAGCAAAAGATTTATTAAAGAAACAAATAATGAAAACAGAAGTATGTGCGCATAGGTATAAAAGTGAAAAATCAGTACTTTTCATTGGTCATTTTTTCTTTTACAACCTTGAAAATTGGAATTTTATTTGTTGCAAGTCCAAAGTAAAACAGAACTAGAATTTTCTCATTTTTTTGGACACACTTGAGTATTAGTTGTATTTTATTAGGGTTAAGCATATGAATTGTCATTTTCATACTTCAAAAGTAGAATATTGGCAATTTGATATTGTGTACCACACATGTAGAAATACCTTAAAAGTACTTGTAAAAATTTCTAGAAGTATGATTCAGGTTTAATAGTATTGAAGTATTTTGTCTTGTTTTAACAAATGAAACTTGAACTAATATTTCTCTTTTCTTTTTAGTGATTGCTTTCTAAAACATTTAATCAAAGTTGAATGAAGTATTGTGCTGAATAATAGTAATTCCTGTGACCTTAAAAATTTTTTTTAACTGGTTGTGCCTGGGTGGCTTAGTTGGTTAAGCATCTGACTGTTGTTTTCAGCTCAGGTCATGACCTGATGGGTTGTAGGATCCAGTCCCAGTCAGGCTCCTCACTCAGAAGGAGGTCTGCTTGAAAGATTCTCTGCCTCTGCTCTTCCCCCACTAATTCTCTCTCTCAATAAATAAATACATCTTAAAAAAATACTTTTAACTGTATTTAAACTTTAGGCAGTTCTCTCTTGTAATTGGTGAATTATACTCTGGTGATCATTCTGGTCTAAGCTTGCTGTGTTCATCATTTTGTTATGGTCACACAATTACCTTCTGTGTACATAAGGAAGATGGTGATAATAATTATAATAACTAAATTCACTGTGGGCTTATTATATGTCAGGGACTGTCCCGACACTACTTTTTGTGAACTTTTTAATCCTTATAATAATACTGCAGTGAAATGTGGGTACTGTTATCATCGCCATTTTTAGAGATGGAAGGAGGCTCAGAATGATTGAACTTGCCCAAAGCTCACACAGCTAGTAAGTAGCAGAGGGTGATGACTGATTACTTGAACATGAGAACATGAAACATAATTTGAATCATCTATATATTTCACTTTAGTTAATTCCATTGTTTGATAGTTAGATGTCTTAGAAGATTTCATTTAAGTACATTTTTAATAAATTTTTAATGTTCTATCTTCTTAGCCATTACAGTTTTTAATAATTAATGAATACATCCCTCTTTTGGGTCACAGGATGGACAAGCTGAAATTTTGTACACTTTTTGGAATTCAGTTACTCAAGCACTTTCTTCTCAATTTCGCATGGCAACAGATTGTAAGTATGCTATTTATTTTGCAGTTTCATTTCCATATGCTTTAAAGTTTTCCACATGCTTTAAAATGTAATGTCAAGAAGTTTTGCTTAATTGGTTTATAATACACATTTTTAAAAAACTCATTGACTAATTATTGTTTCTTATGCTAGCCATATATTTAGTTCTATAAACAATAAGTTAATTTTTTATGTTTTTAATTAGTATGAGGGATAAAATTCTCCAGAAGAATGAGTTAATTCTCCATAATTCAAACATAGAGGAACTCTGAAGTTTTCCAATGTAAAGGGTGTAAAGCAGTTGATGTTGAAGAATTTCGTTGATACTTATTTTCTAACTAAAAGATATTAAAATACAAGACTTAATATATTTCCTTATTATTAAAAATGAGGAGTAAGTGCTGTGAATTGTGTAATACTGATGAGTCACAGACCTGTATCCCTGAAGCAAATAATACATTATATGTTAATTTTAAATAAATAAATAAATAATAACTACACGGGGGGAGAAATGAGGATGTGTTGAATGAGCAGATGAAATACCTTCATCATGGGCACCTGGGTGGCTCAGTTGATTAAGCATCTGCTCCTGGCAAGTAATGATCAACTGTCTGTCAGTGTTAAGTTAACTTTTCCTAGATTTTTGTAAAACTCATATCACACAGGCTGTGTTCTTTTGTATCAGCATAATTATTGTAAGATTCATCCATGTTGTTGCACATATCAGTGGTCCCTTTTTATTGCTGATTAGTATTCCGCTGTATAGAGTATACAAGTTTGTTTATCCATTCCCCAGATGGGAGACAACTGGGTTGTTACAGCTTTGGGTTATTATGAGTAAAGCTACTGCAATTGTTCGCATAGAAGTCTTTTGTAGATGTATGTGTTCATTCTCGGGTAAATATATGAGTGGAATTGCCTGATCATTTGATGAGTATGTATTTAACTTGTAAATAACTGCTAAACTGTTTTCCAAGGTGGATGTACCATTCTGCATTCCCATTAACAATCTTTCATAACTCCAGTTGCTCTGCATCCTTATTGATCCATGATATTGTCAGTTGTTTTAATTTTAGCCATTCTTATGAGCATGTAGTGGATTTTCATTGTGATTTTAACTTCCACTAGCTTAAAGACTAATGATGACCCATGTTTTCACATGCTCATTAGGTATCTACTTATCTTCTTCGGTCATGTGTTTGTCAAAATTAATGGCTTTTTAAAAAATTTTTTAGTTTATTGCTTGTTCTCTTATTATTTGAGTCTTAAGAGATCTTTATATATTCTAGATCCACAGTCCTTTCTCAGATTTACGTTTTGCAAATATATTTCTTTTGTCTGTGGTTTGCCTTTTCATTTCCTTAACAGTGCCTTCCAAATGATGAAAGTTAATTTTAATAGAGTCAGACTTACCAATTTTTCTTTTATAATTTCCTTTTTTTTTTGACCAAAGAAATCTTTGTCTAACCCAAGGCCAGAAGTATCTCCCCCTATATTTTATTCCAGAAGTTTTACTAAGTTCATTTGAAGTTAATTTTTGTATATGGTATGAGATATAAGGGTCAAGGTATTTCTTTGAATATAGATCTGAAAGATTATATGCCACCTATTGACTGCCCTGGTACTCTTGTAGAAAATCATGTGGTTATATCCGTGTAAGACTATTTCTAGAGTTTTCTCTCTCTCTCTCTTTTGCATCTATATGTTTGTAATCACTAAAGTATAAATTCTTTTATATTATTTCATTTATCAAAACAATTTTAGTTACTCTAGGTCCTTTGCTTTTCCATATATATTTCAGAAGCAGGTTGTTGTTCTTCTAAAAATGTTTCCTGAGACTTTGATTAGGATTACCTGATGAATCTACAGATCATTTTGTGATAAATTCACATCTTAACAGTATTGAGTTTTCTGATCCCTGAGTATAATACCCCATTGATCTAGGTCTTTTATAATTTTATCAGTGCTATATAGTTTTTAGTGTGCAAGTCTAGCAAATATTTTCTTAAATTTATTACTATTTCATAGTTTTTGATACTGTTGTAAATGGTATTTTTAAAATTTTAGTTTACAAGTGTTCATTGTTAAAATATAGACATACAGTTAATTTCTATGTACTGACCTTGTATCTTTGACTTTACTACCCATACTTACTAGTCTAGTTCTTTTTGGAGATTTTTTTTTTTTTAGCATTTTCTATATTGATGATCATATAGTTTGCAAATAAAGGCAGTTTCATTTCTTTTCCAATCTGGCTTCCTTTCATTTCTTTTCTTGGTTACCACCTCCAGTAGTGTAGAATTGAAGTAGTTTCTGCCTTGTTTATAATCTTAGGAAGCATTCAGTCCACCTTTAATATCTTAATGGCAGGTTTTTCAGTGATGCCATTAATCGGGTTGAGGAAGTTCCTTCCATTTATAGTTTTTGAGAGTTTTTTTATACTATTGTTAATTTTTTTACAGTGCTTTTCTTCATCCTTGTAGACAAATGGATTTAGTTACTTTAGTATGTTAATACTAAATACATTCTTAGATAAACCCCACATGGTCATGATATATTATCTTTTTTATATGTTATTGGATTCAAACTGAGTATAAGGTTTGTTGAATGTGTTTATAAGATATAGATATTTAGTTTTCTTAATGTCTTTTTCCAGCGTGGGTATCGGGGTAATGCTAGCCTCAGAGAAAAAATGGTAAAGTATTCCATCCTGTTCAACTTTGTCAAGCAGTTAATGTAAAATTGGCATTATTCCTCTGTAGATGTTTGGTAGAATTCACCAAGGAAGTTATCTGGGCTGAATTTTCTTGGTGTGAAGATTTTAACTACAAATTCAACTTTTTTTCTTAGATTATTCCATTTATTTCTTCTTGGGTAAGCTTTGGTAGTTTATGTCTTTCAAAGAGTTTTTCTAGTTCATTGAAGTTTTCTAATTTATTGGCATGAAGTTGCTTGTAATGCTTCCTTATTACCCTTTGAATGTATGTGAAATATGTGATGCTTTATATTCCTGATATTAGTTTTTTCTTTTTTCCTAATAATTACAACTAGAGGTTTATGAATTTTATTTATCTTCTCAGAAACCAACTTTTGGTTTCATTGATTTTTCTCTTTTTTATTTTCAATTTTTGTTTTCTGCTCTTGTATTGTTTATTTGCTTCGCTTTGGGCTTGATAAGCTCATTTTCTTGTTTAATCAGGTTAAGTTTAGATTATTGTTTTAACCCTCCCTTTTCTAATTTGTTTATGCTGCAGATTTATCTATAAGCAGTATTTTAGCTGCATGCCATCTTATTATTTTTCCAAACATATAGAAAAGTTAAAATAGCAAAAAGCATCTATGTATCTATACCTTCAATTCAGTATTTGTTAACAGTTTTCTCACTAAATGAGTATTTTGAAACTGATGTGTTTGTTTGAAATTTAAAATTCATGAATTATTTTTAGGAAGTAGTTTTTCAAATATTCAGATATAATATTATGTAAATACAGACTTTCAGTAGTTTCTCACACCATGTATGAAAGTAATGGGTTTTCATGAAAACCATAATCACCATGAAGTTTTCTTTAATATTTAACTTCTCACATGATAAGCCAATTATGTTTAATGGAATACATTTCTTTAATATTTAACTTCTCACATGATAAGCCAATTATGTTTAATGGAATACATTTACTAATATGCCAGAAAGGAAATACAAAGATGTAAATTTACCCACAAAATATGTAAGCATAATTATAAAGTTGATTAAAACCTCAGTTTTTAGATAGAATAAAAGAAAACGAATGTTAAAAGCTCGTTTATAACTATTACAAGATACCTCTTTTTAAGCATTTATTAAAAATGTACTTAGGGCACCTGGGTGGCTCAGTTAAGTGTTCGTCCAACTCTTGATTTCCGCTCAGGTCATGATCTCAGGGCCATGAGATGGAGCCCCATGTTGGGGTGGGAGGAGTTTGCTTGAGCTTCTCTCTCTCTCTCTCTCTCTCTCTCTCTCTCTCTCTCTCTCTCTCTCTCTCTGTCTCTCTGCTTCTCTCCCCACTGATGCACACACTCGCACATTCTCTCTCTCTCTCTTTAAAAATAAATAAATAATTTTTTTAAAATATACTTAAAGCCTTTTTTGAAAGCTTAGAATTGTTATAGTCAGTATTTAGTGTATAAATTTAGTTCCTATTTTGAATATTCCTTCTCTCAATGACAGGAATGTATTAAAGAAAATTGCCTTGAGCATACTTGAAAAATTTCAAACCTTTAACCAACTGAATCTTCCAGTATTATTTATTATTGGTTGATTTAGCACATTTTTAGTAGAAATTGTATGAGGTAAACTTCATGCCAACAAATCACACAGTTAATGCGGTGAGGCTACAAAAGAAATGTTCTTCTCTGCTAATTCGGTCATCTGTCAATTCTGGAGCTGATTGAATTTTCTTATGGATAATTTTTTCCTACTTTTCTTCATGTCTAATAATTTTTGATTGAGTATCAGACATGAATTTTACAGTGTTTGATACTGACACTTTTACCTTCCTATAAATATTCTTTGATACTGTCGAGTGACTTAGAAACAATTTGTTTTTTTTGAGTCTTGCTTGTAAGATTTATTAGCAAAACCTGAGCAGTATTTGGTCTAGAGCTAATTATTTTCTACCCCTGAGGCAATACTTTTCTTCGTACTCTACCAAATATTCTGAATTATAAGGTTTTCCAACATGGCTGTCAGGAACAGGCACGCTTCCCAGTCACATGTGAGTAACAGGTATATTCTTTCTAATCCTGCATGGTTTCTTCCCCCAGACTCTGGAACTTTTCTCACACACATATGCTGTGTAGTGTTCTGCTGAGTACTAATGGTGGACCATTTGCAGATTTCTGCAGTTAATCTTTTTTTTTTTTTTTTAGAGATTTTATTTGTTTATTTGACAGAGAGAGACACAGTGAGAGGGGAATACAAGCAGGGGGAGTGGGAGAGGGAGAAGCAGGCTCCCCGCCAAGCAGGGAGCCCGATGCGATGCGGGGCTTGATCCCAGGATCCTGGGATCATGACCTGAGCCGAAGACAGGCGGTTAACAACTGAGCCACCCAGGTGCCCCTGCAGTTAATCTTTTTGAGGAGCTCTCCTCTCTCTGGTATTCTGTCCCATGAACTCTAGTTGCTTCAGTTTTCCTGGTCTTGGGGACAGTAGGGGTAGAGGAGTCTCTTCCCCTTTCCAGTGCCCCTTTTCTTTAGGGGGAAGGTACAGGATATTGAAAAAATTTCCTAATGACACTCATTGTCTTAATAACCCAGGCTGGTCACTGAGAATGAGCAGAAATAGGGTAATTAGTGGCTGGTAAGCAAGTTAATAGAGGGTTTTTTTTCCAGGGAGGGGGAGGAGGCTTTGGAATCAAGAGTACCACCTCTTTTCTTCCCCTAAATGGGCATAGTTGGATGGATCATAGGCTGTTAGGTGTGTTTTTTGTTATTACAATTAGATGAGGTCATCTGGAGGGTTAACAGTGTCTAAACTGGATCAAACCAGTGGAAAATTGGATGATGTGGGCTTGTTTGGAGCTGTGGCTTCTGGCATCCCACCTTAGCTTCTGGTAGCAAGCAGTACCTGTGAGCAGGGTTAGAAAACTTAGTTGTGATTTGTTAGTGAGTCCCCGGTGACACTGGGTGGTCATAGGGTTCACCTCATTTATTTCCTATCTCTCAAGGATCAGTGTCTTTTTTTTTTTAAGATTTTATTTATTTATTTGACACAGAGAGAGAGAGATCACAAGTAGGCAGAGAGGCAGGCAGAGAGGAGAGAGAAGGAAGCAGGCTCTCCCTGCAGAGCAGAGAGCCCCATGCAGGGCTCGATCCCAGGACCCTGAGATCATGATCTGAGCTGAAGGCAGAGGCTTAACCCACTGAGCCACCCAGGTGCCCCAGATCAGTGTCTTTTATTACATGCTATCTTTTAATGCATGGTGTTTAAACACCATTATTTCTTGTATTTTGTCTGTTGTTTTGTTTTGTTTTGTTTTGTTTTTGGTTGTTCCAGATAGGTTAGTTCTGGTCCCTGTTACTCCACCTTGACCAGAAGCAGAAGTACTTCATCTAGTTTTAAGTGTCATGATTAAAAGTACATTTCAAAATAGTTTATGGTATGTGTGTGTTTAATGGTACTGTCACTTACTTCTCTTTGGTCATCTGCTTTCTTATCCTTAACCATTATAATAAGCCTTTTGCATTTTTCGCATGCTCTCCTTTTTCTTATTCTGCTTATTCTCAGTGACCAGCCTGGGTTGTTAAGACAATGAATGTCATTAGGAAATTCTTTCAATATCCCGTACCTTCCCCCTAAAGAAAAGCCTTAACTTTCTCCCGGTGGATCTCTGAGTATAAGGTGACAATCTTACTCTTCAGAGCTACCCATTCACTGTTGGCCACCTGTCTGCTTTGTTTACTTTTTGCTCGAAGCAACACCATTCATAGGTCTCTTTGTTCTATCTTGTGTTTCTCTTTTTCTTTTGATTTCTTCCTCTCAGATAGGAAACCTATCAAGTTGCTCTAATCTAGTAAAAAACTAAAAACTAGAGAGTTCCTCTTTAGTTACTATTTAATCTTTTTATCCAAACTTCTCAAAAGAGTAGTTTGCACTTTTTTGTCTTCATTTTCATGCTGCTGATTTCTCAACTAGGTGTACTTCAGCAGTCTGTCACCGTTCTTATCGAAATTGTTCTCATTAAAGTAAGCAGTAACCTACCCTTTTAATTACAAAATCCAGGAGATGTTTTTCAGTTCTTACATTACAGGACCTATCTAGCTTGCGTAGTTGGAAGAAGCTACTGAGAGGAAATAGAATATTTGGGGGCAGAAAATTCCATTAATATTACACATTCAGAGTAGTTTGTTACTTCTGATAGTATTATTACTTTAATAACTTCCTTTGGGAGAACTCCAAAGCAAGTTGTTTATAAAGTACCTTCCATTTATATAGCACATACAGTCCCTGAAGTGTACTGTAGTATTTCTTAAAATTATAGACAGGCAATATTAAGGAATGCAACCATCTGCAGAGTTGAAGATGATACACAATGTAACAGATTGTCTAAGTAAGTAATATTTTGGCAGAAAATATCTAAAGGGAAATTTTCCTAGTTAGGAACATGTTCTTTCTGATTATAAATGTTCATGCTTAGTAAAAAAAAAGTTCTATTAGGTATAATAAAATATAACCCAAGACAATGAATTTACTTTATTAAAAATGGGGCTTGAACTTGTCACCTTGAAAATGCAAAATACCTCTAAGATATCTGCCACTTTAATTATCTATGGGTGATAGTTATTTCCAAAATGACTTCTAAGCTTTATGTCTGTTACTTTTATATTGTAGTTCCTAGGTAATAGTATTTGTTGACCAATCTGTTGGGTTATAATATATATATATATTTAAAGTCTTAGTAGAAAAAAGCAAGATAAACATTACCATTTTAAGCTCTTTGAAATTAGAACATAATTCTTCTTTTTTTATCTGATGATTTTCCCAGACTGTCTCATCCCCCTTACTTTGCCCTATTTTTCATCATAGCTCTTATCACTTGTTAATATACCATATTACTTAGTTTTCGTGTCTGGATCCCTTTTCCCCCACTAGAATGTAATTTCCATAAGACACAAAATTTTATTTTGATCACAGCAGTGTTTTTGATAGTCAGAAAAGTAACTGGCACACAGTAGGACTTCAATAAGGGCTTGTTGACTAGAAGGAAGAAAGGAAAAGAGGAAGGAATCAAGTAAGAAAAAATGCCAATGCCCTTTTGTAAAAGCTTAAGAACTTAACAAAAACTATTTTTTTATTAATATATTATTTATTTATTTTTATTCTTTGCCCCAGGGGTACAGGTCTGTGAATCATCCGGCTTACATCTTTCACAGCATTTACCAAAGCACAAACCCTCCCCAGTGTCCATAACCCATCCACCCTATCCCTACCCTCCCACCCCCTAGTAACCCTCAGTTTGTTTTGTGAGATTAGGAGTCTTTTTATGGTTTGTCTCCTTCCCCAGGGGTACATGCACCCGAATGTTTATAGCAACAAAAACTATTTTTTGAAGTATTTTGAAATATCCTGGCAAGTAAATCTTTTAAAAAATGTTTAAACCCTTTGTATAATATCATTCTCTCAAAACTCTTATGCAACTCAAGGAGGTGATTCATACAATTAAGAGAGTGATGTGGTATATATTTGTAGTGCTTTGGAAAACCAAGTGTGAGTAAAAGGAACACTGAGGAGGTATATGTGTTTTAAGATTTAGAAAGCTTTAATACTTGACATGTATGCTAAAACTCATTTTCTTTACTTTTTAAAAAATATAGTGATAAATCAGGAGTCTAGTTGTCCTGAGAAGTAGGGGAATGAGCAACCTGTATGAATTATGAGTACTTTTTTTACTGTAGATTTTTTTTAAATGTTAGAATGATGTGCATGTTAAATGATACTATGATACATTTCTTAAAAGTTAATGTACAACTTAAAAATACATACTTAGGAGTTATATCCCCCACCTTCATTTAAAGTACCTTTTAGAATTTTGATCCCTGCAGTTGAAGCACTTTTTTACTTGTAGAGTTCTAATGGGTTTATAAGAGACCATCCTAAGCAGCCTGTGTTTAGCACATAAATTCAAAAACTTGGAGTTTGTTCAAAAAGAGGAAAAACTATTTTTGAGAACTTGAGTCTTTTTTTTAGGAAAATACTAAAAGTTTATAGAACCTATAGGAAGGTGAGTCTTAGCCATCAAATAAGTTTTTGGAGACTTTCTTTGCAGAGACAATTTGATCATGTAAATCTCTGATAAAAATCTTTTATTGATATACATATATCTCATACATATATCTTTTGTTAACCAATATCTTATATTGGTTTTATAAAAATATATCTATTCCTATATATAAGTACTAATAGAAGATATTGGTATATATAAATATAGCTATTTATATTTTTATATTGGTTTTATATATAAATATTTTGTATATATTTTATATAAATATTTTATACTTATATATCTATTGCACACCTTGAACTAATGCAATGTTACAACTCAGTTATATCTCACTAAAACAAAAAATTGAAGATTAAAAATTTTCATTAATTCCCTGTTACTCTTTTTTTTTTTTTTAAGATTTTATTTATCTGTTTTAGAGATAGAGCATGTGAGCAGGTGGGCGTGGGAGAAGCAGAGGGAGAGGGACAAGCAGATACTGCACTGAACTAGGAGCCCAGCACAGGGCCTGGTCCCTTGATCCTGAGATCACAACCTGAGCTGAAATCAAGAGTCAGACACATAATCAACTGAGCCACCCACTCCCCCTGATTACTCTGAAAAAATCATTTATTATAGTATAAGACTCGTAAAGAAAAAAGTATGAGTATCATAATTATACACCTAAATGAATTTTTCAAATTTTAATATCGCTATGTAACCAAGATGAAGAACATCCTCAAGATCAAGAAACAAAGTATTATCTGACACAGGAGCTCCCCTCAGGTCTCCTGGTTTTGCCTGCCCTTCTCCTATACATATTCACTCATTTCTAATGACATAGATTTTCTTATAATTATTATTTTATACAGATAAAATTATCCAGTTTTTACTCTTATATTTGCTGTCTGACATTTCTTACTCAGCATGCTTCTAAGAATCCTCTATATTGTTGAGTCATTCTCAATGTTGAAAAATGTTCCATTTTGTGAACATACCGTAATATATTTACCCACCATTTTATTGATGGGCATTTGGATTGTTTCCCGTTTTGAGCTATTTTAAGTAATGCTACTATGATAATTCTGTCCATTTTTACTGGGAATAAACCTGGGACTGGAAAATAGGTACACCTAGTAGACAGAATTATATGCCTCACAGAGGTTTGCATGTTTTACCTTACATGGAAAAAGGGATTTTGCAGATGTGACTTAAGGATCTTGAGGTGGAGAGATTGTCCCGGATCATCCGGGTGGGCCCAGTATAGTCACAGAGGCCTTTAGAAGGGTAAGAGGGTGGCAGGAGAATCAGAGGAGGAGATGTGATTATCGAAACAGATGTTGGAGTTTGTAATATAATCGCGGGAAGGGGCCTGCAAGCCAAGCGGTGTAGGCAGGTGGAGAAGTCAAGGAAAAACTCCTTTAGAACCTTTGGAAGGAACACAGCTCTGCGATAACCTGATTTTGGCTTAGACCAATTTTGTACTTCTGACGTTCAGATCTGCAGGATTATATATTTATGTTATAGTAAACCACCAAATTTGTGGTAATTTGTTACAGCAGCTATGGAAACTAATACAGTATGTAATAGAGTTTACATATGGTCAGCTTGAATAGTTTCCGCCAAAGAGTTTTCAAATGTCGCACCAATTTAAACTTTCCTTGGCAGTCCACGTTTTCCCATAGCCTTGTCAACACTTGGTATCGTTTGTGTTTTTTTCCTTTAACCATTCTGGTGGACATTTAGTCAAATCACGTTGCAGTCTTAATTTTATTTCCCTAGTGTTTAATGATATTCATTTTTTCCACATATTTATAAGGTATTTAGACATTTTTTTTCACAGTTCCTGTTCATTTCTATGGAACTGTCTGTCTTATTGATTCCTAAGATTTTATTCACGTATTGATGATCTCTTTTCCCCCTCTTTGGCTGTCTAGTTGTACATGTGTGGGTCGATCGTTTTCAATTCATTCTCGGATTGGGTTGGATTGGAGTAGTTGAAGTTTTAATAAGACTCAGTCTATCTCTAATTTTTCTTTTTTGGGGGGGCATGCTTTTCCCAGGCTTTTAATTGAGAGATTGGAGGGTCTCCTCACCCCTGAAATACTGAGTTTGATCTAGCTCTTCAGCCTTCTGCTTCATGAAACTTCAGAATCTGGTGAATGTCTTCATGGGAAGGAAGACCTGCGTGTGTTTGTGGCATGTTCTCTCCCCTCAGCTGGCCTTTGTTTCCAATATTTTTCCACAAATACGAAGGATATTTTACTTCTGCCATTTGAAATTTTAGACCTTGTTCCCAAGCTTCCCTTGCAAGTCCATCGCTAAGTAAATCTTCCATGGGACGCTAGGGTTGAGAGTCCTTAAGTTTCAAATTTTATATTCCAGTTCCATGAACCACTAAAAGCTCTGCTAGTTTCTTCTCCAGCATGAGGTTCTCTGCTTGGTCCAAGCTTGAATTTATAAAGATATATATTGCTTCTTTAATTGTTATGGCAGAAGCCCTTGTCTGCCTCCACTCTTCTTCCCCTGTTACTCCCAGCATACATTCCCAACATGACTTTTCTGGTCTCTTCTTATCAGTCCTCTTTTTTTTTTTTCCCCTTTCTAATTTTTTATCTCTGTACTGGAGTTTTAGTTTGTGAATAAATCATCCGCTCTCTTCACAGTATTTACAAATACCTGAAACACATGTCGGTATCCTCCCCTTTGTATGGATAACTCACATTCATTTTCCCAATCTCAGTTTAGACATGAAATGTTCCTTGATGTCTCCGTTCCCATACATGTGCTCAGATATGGGTATGACATCCTCTGTCTGCTCCCATAAAGCTCTTACATGTACCCAATTTTAGTAATTATCCCGCTGTTTCATAATGGCCCACCTCCTTGCGTGTCTGTATCTTCCACCAGGCTCTAGAAAAAGCTTATCTGTACCTCCGTTCCATATTATGTTCCTGTCACAAAGCAGAGTGCTCATTACGTAATTGACCTTCTGTTGAAATGGGTGCCTAAAGTGTTAAATTTAAGGGCTTTCAGAATTAGGAAATCTGAGCAGAAAAAGTAAAAATAAAAATGTTTCATTAAAAAAATAGTAAGCACTTACAAGCTAAATGAGATCCTAATGTGAAGTACTTTTACAAAACAACAGTATGTATGTATGATAGGGACATGAAAGGATGGTACAAAAATGTTGATGTGATTATCTTAGGATAATAGAATATCCAATACTTATTACCTTTTTCTTTTTACCATTATATATTTGATCCTTTGCAATGAAGATTTTATGTTATCCATATAAAATATGAAGCAGTTTTCATTGAGGTAAAAGAAGAAAGCAATCATGAGACTAAAATAGATATTTAATTAAATCCTTCATGAGGATTTGTTGAACGCACAAACGTGGCCCAGTAGTTAGGAAATGGATAAAGAGTAGAGTGAAATAAAAAGAGTTCAGAGGAAAAAAAATCCCCAGTTTACCTCAGATATCAGGATAAATTCCAAATGGATCAAAGAATTAAATGTAAACTATGGAACCATTCAAGGGTTGGAAGAAAACTGTGAGTAAGCTAGGAATAGGGAAAACTTCTCTGATTTAACATCTAGAAGCAATTATGAAAAGAATGATGATTTGATTATATTAAAATTTTTATATGGCAGGAAAAAAACCTTAAGCAAAGTAAAAAGACAAGTGAGAAACTTGAAAAACACTTATAACTTACATCAAAGAAAAGAAGCTAGTATTCTTAATATAAAAAGCTGCTAAAATGAGAAGAGAAAAACCAACAACCCTAAAGAAAAAAAAAATGTAGCTTCCTTTTATTTGGAAAAGATGTTCAGTGTCCCCCATGAATTGAGAAATGCAAAATAAAAGTACATAGAGACACCATTTCTCATCTATAAAATGAGCAAAAATAAATAAATAAATAAATAAGGTTAAAAAAACGCACTCTTTTGAGAAGCCTGTGGAGAAACATCACTCCTCACGCATTATGAATTCAAATACAGACTTTATTGGAGGGGAGTTTGTAGTATCTAACAAAGTCATATAAGAATTTGCTTTTTTACTTAGCAATTCTGCTTCTAAGCATCTATTCCATAGATGCACTAGCAAAACTATGAAAAGAGGTATTCACAAGACTATTCATTGGATCATTATTTGGAATAGAAAAAAACTGGAAGTAGCCCAAGTGTTCATCACTTAGGTGATTAAACAACTGTGATGTGTCGATAGAATGGAATGCCATGCAACTATTAAAAAAGAATGAGGAAGAGGCCCAAATAAAGGAATGAGGAGTATCTTTATATGCTGCTACGGAATGATCTCCAAGATATATTAAGTTAAAAAAGTGGAGAAATATGTGTGCAGTGTGCTAGCCTATCTTTACCCAAGATAGGGAGTGGTATAAATAAAGATTTTGGCTTATATTTTTAAGAAAAGGAAGAATAGAGATGCCTAGGTGGCTCACTTGTTAAGTGTCTGCCTTCAGCTCAGGTCATGGTCCCAGGGTGCTAGGATTGAGTCCTGCATCGTGCTCCCTGCTCAGCAGGAAGCCTGCTTTTCCCTCTCCCACTGCCTCTTGCTTGTGTTCCCGCTCTCGCTGTGTCTCTCTCTGTCAAATAAATAAATAAAAATCTTAACAAAAAGAAATGGAAGAATAAACCATAAAATCTGAAAAATGATTACTAGTAACAGGCAGGGGGAAGGGGGACAGGGTGTGTGTGAAGAATACATTAGGGAGACCAGGAATAAAAGCTATAGGCTTCTTTGAATGTACTTTGTTTTGTAGATTTAATTTCAAAGTCCTATAAATATTTTATGTAGTTATAAAATGGAATGAAAATGAAAGAAGAAATAACTAAAAATCAAAAGTAAAATGGAAAATCTTAATGCAGATGTTTGTCCAATTGGTGGCAAAACCACACGGAGAGGCACTCTTTCATTTGACTTTTTACTTATTTGACTACCTTGTAATAAATTGGTTTTTTAGCCCTGTTGGGATATAATGAAAGGACAATGAGAATTCCCCCCAAAAGCCCATGAACTCTTTTCAGTAATCATGTTACTGTAATCATGGTAATATTGTTACTGTTATTCTGTTTTGTGTGTTCTGTGGAATGGGTACTTGATTTCTGTGAAGAAAGCTGAAAACTAGAAACATTTAATAAGGGGATGGAGGGTAAGAAGTTGAAGGGATTTTTTTGGGTGACCTTTATTTTTATCTGTTAGATAATAAGGGTGGTCATTTTCATATTGTAAGTGGATTCAAGATTAGCGAGTTAGGTTGGAAGAGACTATGTATGCTTTATATTCTTGCTAAAAGCGATAGGGACAAAAAATAACAAGTGATTACGATCTGGAGAAAAAGGAACCCTTGTACACTGTTGGTGGGAATGTAAATTGGCACAGCTACTGTTTAAATATGGTGGATGTTCCTCAAAAAAATTAAAAATAGAACTATTATATTTGATTTGGCAATTCTACTTCTGCGTACTTACCCAGGACTTTTGAAGATTTCTGTTACTGATTTCTAATCTAGAACATACTTTGTATAACTTGAATGTTTTTAGATCTATTCAGACTGTTTCATGGCATCTAATATTGTTGGTCTTGTTACTTCACTTCAAATGTGTACTTTGCTATTTTGGATGAAGTATTATATAAATGTCAGGTGAATTTGGGTATTGTTTAGATTTTCTATATGCTGACTGATATCCTGTGTACTTGTTTTATAAGTTACTGCGAGAGAAGGAATTGAAATCTTTAATTATAATTGTTGATTTGTCTGTTTCCTTAGAGATTAGGCTTCAAAACATGGTTCGCATATCAAATGCAGTGAATAGTTTAGGAGAAAAATTACTTTTACTAGCATTATTTTAAAAAGTCTCATTAGAATAGATCTTGGGTTTGTCCTTATAGTATAGGCTATTTGTAGCATCAACATATACAAAAGAAAATTTATTTGCCACATTTTATTTTTATTGTTTATCTTATCCATGTTATTATTTTGCTTGGCAGCTTCTATGTTTTTGAAACAGGCATTCGAAGGAGAATACCCTAAATTATTACGTCTTTATAATGACTTATGGAAGCGTCTTCAACAATACAGCCAAAATATTCAAGGAAAGTTTAATACAAGTGGAACTACAGACCTCTATGTTGACCTACAACACATGGAAGATGATACACAAGACATATTCATACCAAAAAAGCCAGATTATGAGTATGTTTGTTTAATCAGATCTGTTTGTTATCATGATAAGGATTTTGTCTTCTGTTTTTTTTATAAATTAGAAAATGGGAATATGCTGATCCTCTATATATTTGAAATAATCATGATTTATATGTATACTGTAGACTTGATCCTTAGTTGAGCAGCCTGGTTCCTAACTGGAATCTAATGTAAAGTATAGCACCAATTGGATGAGTAGTAGCTAGGAGATCAGCATATGTGGTCACTGTCTTTTAATTGGTAATATACCTGTGATTACATCAGATAGTATCATTATTGATGGACCACTGGCATAAATATGATATAAAAGTAACTGGTGTGTTCAGGAACTATAGGGGAAATAGATCTTATGCTGGGATAGCTTCTCAATCTGGTAGGAAAAACTGAGTATAGTCACAATTAAACCTGAAATCTCTTAGCTTATGTGTAAAGTGCAGTATATGTAGCCATAGTTAGGTGCAACTTTGGAAAACAGTAGACCACCATATCAGTAAGTTTAAACCAGCCAACTTTCCTTCTAAACTGAAAAAGAATATTATTTTCAAATTTCTCTTTGAGCCCTCTCTACCCCCATAACCCCCCCTCAAGTTCCTCATATCAGTGAGATCATATGATAATTGTCTTTCTCTGATTGACTTATTTCGCTTAGCATAATACCCTCTAGTTCCATCCACATCGTTGCAAATGATTCACAGACCTGTACCCCTGGGGAAAATAATAAAAAAATTTTTAAAAAATTCTCTTTGAGCAACAAATCAATTGATTGGCTTGCACATTTTCTTTAAACACTAGAATCATTTAGTGTGACAAGACTGACTCCGGTAACAGCAGATTCTTATCACCTACCTTGTAAAAAAATTTGGGGTGGCTGTAAATGTTTCTCTTTCAGTTTTTATTTTTCTAAATACTTAAATTGTATCCACCGTAGTAAGAAGTTCAGGCTAGTGAAATATAGGATGTAGAAATTTTCACTGGCAAAATAAATGGCATGGCTAGCAAGATAGAATATAACTACATTTTTCTCTTCAATAACTCTTTTATGCTAAACATAGATTAGATAAGAACAACTGGAAGAAGGGCAAGAGTACTGAACTCATCTCTTGATCTACAAAGATCTAATAAGTTTTTTTTAATATTATATAAAATAGAATATATAGTATCATTCTAATTTTGGCTTAATTTTATTTTTAAATCCATTTTCTTGCCCCTAAAAAGGTCTGGAAGTATACACAGCAAATGGTGATAGTGGTTTATCTCCAGGAGGTAGAATTTTTGTTTTGTATTTTGTGCTTTCCTTAAGATTAAGGAGTATGGTCCAGGAAAGAGAGGAAACAGAACCCTGTCGGTACCATTGTTCTCCTTGGGTGACTATGGGCATACCCAAAGCTGTGCCCCTCTGACAAAGGTTTCACACCGTGGGGAAGAAATAGACTTCACTAAAATAATCTAGCCAGTCACTAAGCAAGCAAAAAACAATAACAAGCCCTAGAAGTGCAGAGATCTAGTACCCAGAGTTGCAATAATGCATTATCTGAAATATCCAGTTTCTAACAAAAATAATGAGGCATACATAGAAACATAACAGTATGACTCACACACTGAGGGGAAAAAAAAAAACAATACATGAGAGACTGCTTGTGAGAGTGACCAAACATCAGATTTAATAGAATAAGACTTCGAATTAGCCATTAGAACTATCTTCACAAAACTAAAAGAAAGCATGATTAAGTAGAGAACTATATGATGACAGTGTTGCACTGGATGGAGCTTATCAATAAAAAGATGAAAATTTAAAAAAAGAAGAATCAAATGGAAATGCTGCAGTTGAGTAGTTCAGTCACTAAAATTTTAAAAATCGCTAGAGGGACTCAATAATAGATTTGAGCTAGCATTAAAAAAATTATCCAACTGGAAACTAGACTTATGTAGACCTAAGAACAGATAGGAGAAAATGAAAACAAAAACAAAAACAAAAACAGAGCCTCAGAGAAATGTGTGGTACCATTTAACATACCAACACATATGTAATGGGAGTGCCACAGTGAGAGAAGAGAGAGAAAAGAGAAGGAAAAAAATATTCAAAGACATAATGGCTGAAAACTTCCCAGATTTATTGAGAAACAATGTACACACTGACGAACCTCAACAGACTCTCACTAGGAATAATTCAAAGACCACAAACAGACATCATAGTAAAAGTGTTCAAGTGAAAGACAAGGAGAAAATTTTGTTAGCAGGAAAAGAAAAACTACTCACCACTTATAAGGGAGCCCCAAAAGATTTATAGCTGACCTCTCAGCAGAAACGAAGGAGGCCAGAAAGTGGTGGGCTCAAAGTGCTCAAAGAAAGAAACTGTGAAACAACAATCCTATATTCAGTAAAGCTGTTGTTTATAATGAGGAGAAGTAAAGACTTACCTAGATAAACAAAAACTTAGAGAATTTGTTATTAGCAGACCTAACTTGCAAGAAAATAGTATAGGAAGTTCCCCAGGCTCAAAGCAGGTCACCTCACTTGTTAATTCAAGTACACATAAAGAGCACTAGTAAAGATAGTTAGGAATTATAAAAGATATTATAAATGCATATTTTCTCCTTTTTTCTCTTAACTGATTTAAAATGCAGTTGTATAAAATATGTATATAATATGTATTGTTGGGCTTACACAAAGAAATATAATATATGTATATACATTTGCCAATAAGAGGATAAAAGAGGTAGGTGGGAGCAGAGCTATATAATGTGCTGTGGAAACAGTGACAGATTATGTAGAGTGATAATTATAACAACTTTATCTTTGGATTTATAACATTAATAGACATACTATGTATGGCAGTAATACCACAAAGATAAAATACTAAAAGAAGAAATTTAACAAAAGAAGTGTAAAACTGATACTCTGAAAACTACAAAATATTGCTGAAAGAAATTGAAGAGCTAAATAAGGTGAAAAACATTTCATGTTCTCTTTTTGACAAATGGTGGTAAGACAACTGGATAGTTTCATTCAAAAGGATAAAGCTGGAACCTTACCTCACACCATATACAAAAATAACTCAAAATGGATCAAAAAACTAAATATAAGGTCAAAAATATAAAACAGAACAAAATATTCAGGGAAGTCTTCATGACTTAGGATTTGACAAAGAGGGGTGCCTGGGTGGCTGAGTTGGTTAAGCCACTGCCTTCGGCTCAGGGCATGATCCCAGGGTCCTGGGATCAAGTCCCACATTGGGCTCCCTGCTCAGCGGAGAGCCTGCTTCTCCCTCCCCCTCTGCCTGCCACTCTACTTACTTGTGCTCTCTCTCTGTCAAATAAATAAAATCTTAAAAAAAAAAAGGATTTGACAAAGAATTCTTAGCTGTATGACCCTCAAAAGCAAGAACAACAAAAGAGAAAATACATATTGGACTATTTCACATATTATAGCTTTGTGCTTCAAAGGACACTATCAAGAGTCGGAGAAAGTACTTACAACTCCTGTATCTGTCAATAGACTTGTATGTAGAATATGGAAGAGACCTTCTAATTCAACAATAAAAGACAACTTACCCAATTAAAAAGTGGGCAAAGGATCCGAGTAGACATATCTCCGAAGAATATAGACAGATGGCCCATAAGCACATGAAAATATGCTTACCATCAGGAAAATGCAAATCAGAGCCACAATGAGTTACTACTTTACACCAATAAGATGCTTTTATCAAAAAGATAATAACAAGTGTTGGCAAAGCTTTGGAGAAATTAGAACTGTCATACATTGCTGGTGGAAATCTAAAATAGCATAGGGCTTTGGAAATCATTTTGAAGTTACTCAAACAATTAAAGCCAGTTACCACATGACCTACTCCTAAGTATATGCCTGATAAGTAAAAACATATTTGGGGAGGGTGGACTGAGGAGTATTGTTTCATGGATCTAGTTTCTGTATGGGATGATGAAAAAGTTCTGGAGATGGATGGGGGTGATGGTTGCACAATCAAGTAGGAATGTACTTAATACCACTGGACTGTATACTTATAAATGACTAAAGTGATAAACTTTCTATTTTATCACAAAAGAAAACATTAAGCAGATTTTTTAAATGTTGACATAAATTTGTAACATGTTTATAGCAGCATTATTCATAATAGCCAAAAGATAAAAATATCCCACATGTCCATCAGCAGACCAATGCGTAGAAAAACTGGTGTATATCTGTACAATGGAATACTATTCAGCAATAAAAAGGAATGAAACATGCTACAATGTAACCGAACCTTGAAAACATTATGCTGAGGGAGCAAAGCCAGTCACAAAAAATACAAATTGTTTGATCCCATTTATATGAAAATCTAGAATAGCAAAATTATGGAGATAAAAATTAGATTAGTAGTTGATTAGGGCTGGAGATGGAGTGAGAAGTTAAGGGGTTATAGTTGAAGGGTACGAAGTTTCTTTTTGAGGTGATAAAAATGTTCTAAAACTGAGTATGGTGATGGTTGCACATATCTGTGACTATACTAAAATCCATTGAGTTGTACAATTTAAAAAATGGTTGAATGTGAATTCTCTCTCAATAAAGCAGTTTTTTTAAAAAAGGGAAAGGAAGTAGACTGAGTTCTTCTGAGAAGTTTTGATATGGAAAAAGGAATAAAGCTACTTCTTTCGTTGAGATAATAGGAAAACCACAGAGGGTAGAGGAAGTCACAAAGGGAGAAAAAAGCTAGAGAAGTCCAAGTTCATGAAGGCCATCATCAGCTTGTAAAGTAGAGGCAAACGGTCACCTGTAGAAAGCAAGGGGCTGCAAATGTAGAATTTCAAGTTAATACTGTGGGCTTCAGGTCTCTTGAAATTAAGGGGTTTGCATAAATGTATGGTAGATACAGATTAGTTTTTCTCTGCAGTATGTGGGTAGCTTAGCAGCAGTTACAGACCATCTAAATAAGATATTCTTAGTAAGAGCTTTGAGAGGAAGGTGAATTAGAAAAATCAGGATGCTGATGGGAGTTCCTTAAAATAGCTGGGTGCAGATAGAGGACAGACCTGGTGGGCTGATGGAAGGTGAGAATAGGAAAGGATTCCGTAGCACCGATCACAGTAAGGTCTAAGGGCAAGTTCTTTTGAGTAAAATCTAGCACCTTTTTTTTTTAGTTTATTTTTATTATTATTATTTGCCCCAGGGGTACAGGTCTGTGAATCATCAGGCTTACGCCTTTCACAGCATTCACCATAGCACAAACCCTCCCCAATGTCCATAACCCATCCACCCTATCCCTACCCTCCCACCCCCCAGTAACTCTCAGTTTGTTTTGTGAGATTAGGAGTCTCTTATGGTTTGTCTCCTTCCCCATCCCATCTTGTTTCATTATTTTTCCCTCCCTACCTCCCACGACCCCTCACCCTGCCCCTCAAGTTCCTCATATCAGAGAGATCATATGATTGTCTTTCTCTGATTGACTTATTTCGCTCAGCATAATACCCTCTAGTTCCATCCACGTCGTTCTAGCATCTTTATTGACCTACAAAGCCTGGTGTGATTTATTCCATCTATTTTCTGTTTGACTTCATCTTGTACTACTCTCCTGGCCCTTATGTGCTCTGCTCCTCTTAAGTTTTTGGCACACCGAGCCTGGTGTGGTCCCTCCTCAGGGCCTTTGCACCTCCTGTTTTCTTTGCCTGGAAAGATCTTAACCTGAAAATCTCTGTCACTTGGCTCCCTCTTTCCTCTCAGTTCTGCTCAGCAAACCTTCCCTTGCCTTATCGGATCCAAAATAGGATAAAAAGAGAGAGAGAAAGCTGAACACATTCTTTCTGACTTGCTTGCTTGCTTTATTTTTCTCTTAAAACTATGACTCTCATATTCCATATTTAAAACACTTAAAAATTTGTGTTTATTTTTGTGTTTGTCTTTCTCATTAGCAACCTTAAGTTTCTCATTAGTGAACTTTAAGAGGACAGGGAATTTTAATTGACTTCACTACTATATTTCCCACACCTAGGAATTACCTGGCAAATCGTAGAGACTTAACAGGATTTATAGGAGTGAAGAAGATGGGGACAGTGAGGGTTTGAAAAGTTGTCTTCCAGCTCGGAGATCTTAGAAGAGTAGTGCAAAATGATAACTCAAATACGGAGGATCCCTGGTAAAGCTAAAATAAAAGACTTCTCAAACAGACTGGACAGTTATCTGTTTGGTTGTTTGTTTTTTTTAAGATTTTGTTTATTTATTTGAGAGAGAGACTGAGATAGTGACAGAGAGCACAAGCAGGGAGGAGAGGGAGAAGTTCCCCGGTGAGCAGGGAGCCCTACATGGGGCTCAATCCCAGGACGCTGGGATCATGACCTGAACTGAAGGCAGACGCTTAACTGACTGAGCCACCTTGGTGCCCCAGAAAGTTAATCAGTTTTGACATTTCAGTCTCCAAGGATCTTTAGTGCAGATTCAGAGACAGGAGGAGTGTTAGTACTTATAATTCAGAACTGAAATATCTGCAGAAGAGGAAAGAGGCTTCTTAAGGTCAGTGAATGAAAGAAGCAAAAATAGCAAAGACATTTAAATAGATGGCATGGTCTTCCATAGAGGACTGCCTCAGGCAGATTTAGATACCGTCCTCCCTGTTCCCATTGTGTTCTCTCTTCACCTATTATAGAAATCACTATAGTTAGCACTTTACCTGCACATTGCTTCCCTGCATTGTGAAGTACTTGTAATCTACATTGTCCCAGCACTTAACAATGCCTGGTACATAGTATTCTCAGTAAATGGGTGCTGAGGGAAATACTTACCGAATGAGAAATGTTAAGAGATAACTATGGAATTATGATGTACAAGCCAAAAACATTGTGACCTCTAGGGCTCGTTAGATGACCAGAAAGGGTGGGAAAGGAAAAAAGCCAGGTTTCATAAATTACACAGTGGAGCAAATCAGATGTTTTTAAGGTTGATGTTTAGAATGAAGGGGGATTTATTTAAGGAAAAAAGAAGACAACAGAAGGACTGGTAGAAGGATTATAAACAGGGGTGAGGAGATAAGGAGTTACTTATAGGAATAAGAAAGCAGACAGGAAATAATGGTTGTAGACATTTGATAGTATTGCCAAAGGAAAAATATAAGACCCAATAGTGGGACTGTCAACTGAAAATACAAATAACGGGAGACATGGAAAATTAAGAAGGAAAGATGCGTACGATAAACTAAGTTCCAGTTTGTGAAGAATATGGTAAAATAAATGAGCTTAGGACTTCAATCGGGAGGATTTATGTGATTGTAGCACTTTCATAAACACTTTTTATGTTGTCCCTTCTGTTAGTTTGGCATTGGAAGGCTGATAACAGCCTAGATCCTGTGCACTTCCCTCTCAAGGAGCTCTGTGGGAAATGGCAGCTGTGGGCGGAAAAGGTCGAGTTAGTGGAGCAGGTTTCTGTACAACTGGCTCTCTCATGAAGATTCGATAGTCTCTAAAAACTGGATTTCCGAAGCAAAGGCATAGCCCCATTAGAATGAGTAAGATTTTACATTGTTATTCTTTTAGTTTCAAATGTTATTCTCTTAGTTTCAAAGATAGGCTTACTACAGTGGATACTGGCATATATTATGTTACATTTATGCATAGGACTTAGGTGTAAATTAAAATGTTTAGTTCTCAATAAATGTCTAGTTATGAATGTCAAGTAACTGGAAGGACAGGAAACGGACAGGTACTGTCCAGCTGTAGATAAGATCACAGAGTGCAGCTAAGGCAGGTGGGGGCAGGGGAGGGGTTGGGGAGCGGTATTGCAGCAATGCAGGAGTGTGGCCCCAGAGGCCCGGCCCAGCCCGGGCAGGGGCTCACACATTGTGGGTCCTCCTGGTGAGCTGGGGCTCTTCGTCCACCAGCTTGGACTTGAGGTGCTCCTTGTACGCCAGGATGTCTCCAGGCCACTTGGTGATTGTCTCCTTCTCACAGACCCAGATTTCCTGTGCAACCTGCTGAATGAGTCTGAAATCATGGCTGACCAGCATCATACCACCCTCAAACTCATTTGTATTTCTAAATATATAAATTTTTAAACAGAATTTTTTCTTTTTGTTCATAAAGAGTTAATGTTTTATCTAGAAGATAGGTTTTTAAGAAAGGTGTTCACAACCCAATACAATAGCATTTAATTTTGTATAATCTGAATTCAGTTTTAATAAATTTTGTCCCTACAGCCCAGAAAAGGCTTTGAAAGACTCACTGCAACCCTATGAAGCTGCTTATTTATCGAAATCTTTATCTCGACTCTTCGATCCTATCAATTTGGTTTTTCCCCCTGGTGGTCGCAATCCTCCTTCCGCGGATGAACTTGAAGGTATCATTAAAACTATAGCAAGGTACGTATTTTTATATAGCGGCATGCTGTAAAATGCCTGCCACATTTGTTAGTGATGTTTTAATTTACTTCAAATTATACAAGTAATTAGTCCTGCAATTAAATCAAGAGTAGTGCAGTGAATCAGTGCACATATAGTAAGTACTTAAGATTCCAATTAATAAAGCCATTTAAATGCAGTCTAAAAATAGCTTATTATAATTATTCTGTATCTTGTCAAGGGTGCAAAGTAAACCTAATTTTTATGCCATAGTAAATAATATTATGCAGTAAAATAAGCACAAAAATAATTTTACAGACTGAGAAGTTAAAGCATAGAGCTTAGGGTTTTTTTATCTTAAATCCATAAAGTACTTCATGGCATACACAGGATTATAATCTTGATTAGCCTACTTGTGTTTGCTATTTTGGGCTTTCTAAGTGAATGTGACAGCTTTTAAAACTCTCAAAAGGCAAGGTATCCTCTCAGAGGTGCCACCTGAGTGCTTGCAGACAATGTAATTATACTGTTGCCTGAGACATTTACACTTACCCAGATGAATTTGCAGTTAAGACTATCTCAGTTCCTGTCACAGCTAACAAGTTGTCATAACAGTAGGTCTGTACATTTGTAGAGGAACATTTTGAGAAATAAAAATAGTAGTTAGGCAATAGAGGACCAAAGTATAGAACTGTCTAGATTGTTTTAGACTACAGGTTTGAAGCTGGTGACTTGCAGGCATGTGGAGTAGAACCAAGAAGCCACAGGTACAGTGTCTGTGAGCGTACATCCAGCTGTAGACATACCTATATGGTGTCGAAATTGCCGTGCATCTTGATCTTGAATCTTTCCATAATTGTCATGACTTTCCAAAGTCCTGACTCTAGATTTTTTTACTGTAATGTCTCTGTTATCTGATTGGTATGGTAGTGACAAAAACAGTCTTGGATTCAACTTGATCTTTTTCTTTTTTTTTTTTTGCAATTTGATCTTTTGACCTATTTATGAAAACGTTAAAGAGGCATCTCTCCCGTTCTTCTGGGCAGCTTGGCAATGCCGTAGTCAAATATGACATGAAGCTTAGAGAAACATAGTTATGGACAGTATTCAATAGAATTTAAAAGTGAGCTTTAATAAAGTTATGTCTCACTATTTATGAAAGGGCATTTTTATCACACACAGTGTGCACCAGTGTTTCAAAGTCCTTCACTTTCTTCATAAAGAGAATCTGTTAAGTGCCAAGATTTATTTTGCTACCTCAGAGCCATAGTAATTACTTCTCCTGCTTTCTACCTATGTATGGGTTTTTGTGCAATTTTTAACTCCTAGTATTTTTTCCATGGTCTTTGTAAACACTTTTTTTTTCTTTTTGGCAGTCCCAACTAATCCAGTGTTAAAGTTAATAATAAGTATGGCAAAGAAATACTTCAAGACTCCAAATTATAAAGTTTCAAATTAAATTTTTGTTATGCTTTTGATATATTTAGAAAGTTACTCTACAGAATAGCATGGATTGACATAATTTCTACATAAACTGAGCATCTTTATGTATCATGTGTAATTTATATTTTTAGCCTATGTCCTTCCAAGGTCATCATTTCCATTCAAAAGCTGTCATTTCCTTGCAGATGTCTGTGATATGCAGTGTCTCTAATTGCACTTATCAGTATTAACAAGAGTGCTACTTTAAAAATCTGTACACAATTTACTCTCTTAATCACAGCCTGAACCCACACATGACGTGCTTTTATTAATGAGAAACTGGTCATTAACCAAGCCATCTCAAAGCACTTTTTCCTAATGCTGAATTTAGGAGGAAAAAATGAAACAATGCAACCAATTCTTGGAAGCAATCAGTGAAATCTATAAAAAGAATCACTACATTGCTTATTGGGTTTAAGTTTATATGTTGTTCTCTACTTTGTTGATGAACTATGTTGCTAATAATTCAAGTCTGTTTTTGTTTTCCGCAGTGAACTAAATGTAGCCGCTGTAGATGCAGACCTCACATTAGCTGTGTCAAAAAACGTGGCAAAGACGGTCCAGTTGTACGGTGTAAAATCAGAGCAGCTTGTAAGTGATGCCCTGCTGTCAGCACTCGAGATTTTGTTTAAAATTGCTGATTCTACTTGACTCTTAAGTATCAGTATTGAGTTGACTGAATGTTAATTTACTGGTGGGTTTGTTTTTTTTTAAAGATTTTATTTATTTATTTCACAGAGGGAGAGAGATCACAAGGAGGCAGAGGGGCAGGCAGAAAGAGAGGGGGAAGCAGGCTCCATGCTGAGCAGGGTGCCCAATGCGGGCCTCGATCCCAGGACCCTGAGATCATGACCTGAGCCGAAAGCAGAGGCCTTAACCCACTGAGCCACCCAGGCGCCCTGGTGGTTTTACTTTATTGAAATTTTGAAACTTTCTGATGAACTTGAACCCTCCCAAAAAGTTAAATCTATTTAAAAAACGGCCCTCCAGCCATTGTTATGCTTTCAGAATGCAGGAAGGTTTTCTAAGGTTTTTAGAAAAAAAATGCCTGTACCACCTTATGGCCTAATTTTATTTGTATATAGATATGTCTATATATATATAATTGTCTCAGATTGATCAAAATTCCCCTGTGTTGTAACCACTCACCCCAAGTATCATTCATGCAGTTACCTGTTAGGAAATTGTGAATTGTGAAATTGACTTGAACTATTAAAAAATGGCTAGAGGAAGTGAAGTGCTTAAAATTATGATACAAAATGTTGATTTACTTTTGAAAGGTTTTAACCCTAGAACATGGAAGTTTAACCCTCAAATAATTTTATTCAAAAAATTATTTGTATTTAAAATATTGGGTAATTAGCTGAACTATAATCCTAATTCTGTGCATTCATGTTTTGAAGTTAAGCACACATGTTTAACTAGTATATACGTCTTCTAACTGAATCCAAAGAACAAGCTTTAGTATATTTTCAGCTGTGCTAATAGATGAATTTTAAGGAATGTGCCAAAGTCTCTCTTTACAGGAGTGACCCAACCATGTTTTCACTTTAGCCTCTCTGCTCCCAAATGAAACATCATAAAATGAGTAATGTGGTTTTACCTTTATCCTAGTAGTTCTAGTTGGTTTGGGAATGATTCGTAGTGTAGGTTCATAACAAATTGAACCGAAGGAATTTGCATGAAATGACCCTTGGCGGGAACAGTCATGTCATGAGGCTTCTTTCAGTTCCATTGGACGGCCGCAGTTTGGTTGTCTATTAATATGCTGTTTTCCATTCAGTTGTTCTTGTAGCCTAGACAAGCAATTAGAAGCAGCTTTTTAAAACTTTGTTTATTGAAAACTGGCCCTACACAGACCATTGCAGCTCTTTGTAGGTAATTAGATGACTAATTTTCTTCTCAAACTTTTTAATAGAAGCTTTTTTATGATGTTCATTGCTTTTAAAAACATGGTTTGTTGCTATAAATGAAATTCAGTGTTAATATCCTATAGAATCTAGTGTAATTACTGAAAATGCCAGGAGAAAAATATCATTAGATGGTCCCACCTGAGAACAGCGTTATAAGGAAGAACCAGCATATGCATGGAAAATATTTTGCTTTTCTGCTGCAGGAGGTGGCAGTGGTAATGGTAATGTGTGACTTCAGTTTAGACACTAATGGTAGGGGTCCCTGGGAGGCTCAGTTGGTTAAGTGTCTGTCTTTGGCTCAGGTCATGATCTTGGGGTCCTGGGATGTAGCCCCATGTCAGGCTTCCTGCTGAGCAGGGGGGCTGCTTCTCCCTCTGCCTGCCATTCCCCCTGCTTGTGCTTACTCTTACTCTCTGTCAAATAAATAAAAATCTTTTAAAAAAAAAGACACTAATGGTAAAAGGCTTTGCTAAAATTAAAATGTATCAACAAACATTTGATTGAATTGATACTGATGGTCAGAGAGTCTATGACCCTAAATTACTCACGCTTATGAAACTTACAATGCTGAAGGCTAACCAGAAAGTCATTTTCAACTTTGATTTTCGTTGCCTAAAGAGAGCCTAAACATTAAGAGTAGAAAAAGCATCATATGCTTTATTTTTAAAATATATTATTGATTCAGGACTTAAGTAACATTTTAGTATACATCTCCTATTTTGGGCTAATAGTACTATTTCTGCTACTCCTTTATGTTTTTAATCTTGATGTGTTTTAGTCTTTGATCTTGCCGTATTCGTGTTCTTTTAGAATTATTTAACTGAAAACATTTAGAGGAAAATAGCCAGTGTTAAGTCTTCAGTGGGAGAAAGCCTTGAAACAGAATTCGAAGTAGAATAGCTACTTTATCTGTAAATGGAAATGTTGACTTGAAATATGGTATGACATTTCTATAAATGGAGGGTGCTTTTTATAGATGAAAATTTAAGTCCACAAGGTTGGAAAGTGACAAATCAGATCCTTAATAGAATGTTCAAGCAGTGAGATGAAGGAAAGCTAGAATTTTCAAGACAAATGTATTTTCAAAAAGGGGGACTTGAAAATACAGAACCTGAAAATGACAGATGTTGGCGAGATTGCGGAGAAAGGGGAACCCTCCTACACTGTTGGTGGGAATGCAAACTGGTGCAGCCACTCTGGAAAACAGTATGGAGATTCCTCAAAAAGTTGAAAATGGAGCTACCCTACGACCCAGCAATCGCACTACTGGGTATTTATCCTAAAGACACAAAGGTAGTGTTCCTCAGGGGCACGTGCACCCGAATGTTTATAGCAGCAATGTCCACAATAGCCAAACTATGGAAAGAACCTAGATGTCCATCAACAGATGAATGGATAAAGAAGATGTGGTATATATATACAATGGAATATTATGCAGCTATCAAAAGAAACGAAATCTTGCCATTTGCAACGACATGGATGGAACTGGAGGGTATTATGCTGAGCGAAATAAGTCAATCAGAGAAAGACAATTATCATATGATCTCTCTGATATGAGGAACTTGAGGGGCAGGGTGGGGGGTTGTGGGGGGTAGGGAGGGAAAAATAATGAAACAAGATGGGATGGGGAAGGAGACAAACCATAAGAGGACTCTAATCTCATAAAACAAACTGAGGGTTACTGGGGGGTGGGAGGGTAGGGATAGGGTGGATGGGTTATGGACATTGGGGAGGGTTTGTGCTTTGGTGAATGCTGTGAAAGATGTAAGCCTGATGATTCACAGACCTGTACCCCTTGGGCAAATAATAAAAATAAAAAAAATAAAAAAAAATAAGAAAATACAGAACCTGAGATGTAGAATGAACAGCTTTCCAGAATCCTAAATTTATTTCCCTAAAAGTCAGTTGTGCAAGTTTGTTGGATATCAGAACATTTTCGTATACTTAACTATACCTTTAATTCCTATCAGGAGAAAAGCTCACAAAAGGATTTTTCAAGTTGATCCCTTCTATGAACCATTTTTGTGGTCATCTCAGTCACTATGTGTATTTAGATAAATTCTTTCACAGGCTTAGAAAAGCAATATTATTTCTTTTAAACTTCATTATTTTAATATTCTAGGATATAGTAGAGTACGCCATATAAATTATATGTATGTGGTACATGTTTATGCTTATAATAATCTGAAATAATTTTATCATTACACATATGTTAGTTTTTCTAAGGCTTTTCTGTTATTAATCACCAAAGATATATGTCATACAAACCTAAAACTCTGTAGGGACAAATTCTGAAGTTCTTTTTTCTGACTCTTAAATGGTCCCAGAGAATTCATTTCTTGAGGTTAGGGAAGGGCCATAAAAATAACTACAGTTGGGCGCCTGGGTGGCTCAGTGGGTTAAAGCCTCTGCCTTCAGCTCAGGTCATGATCTCAGGGTCCTGGGATCAAGGCCTGCATCGGGCTCCCTGCTTGGCAGGGAGCCTGCTTTCTCCTCTCTCTCTGCCTGTCTCTCAGCCTACTCGTGATCTCTCTCTCTCTCTGTCAAATAAATAAAATAAAATCTTTAAAAAAATAAAAAATAAAAAATAACTACAATTACTAAACATTTATAGTGGCTTGGATTATGCCAGGCCATTTACATATCTTACCTCATTTACTTTGCAACAATCCTGTGAAATGGAAGTATCAATATCTGCCACTACAAAAGGTAGAAATTGAGGCCAAGAAAAGTTAATAGCATGCCCCAAACAGACTGCTAAAACTAGAAAGCTATCAAGTGTTGAAACTAGCATTTAAACTCAGATTTGACTCTGGATCAAGCTTTGAACTGTATCATACCTCAACACAGCTACATTGTTTTTTTGAGAAAAGTGTTTTTTTGTTTTTGTGATTTACTTTACAATATGAGATAGAGATAGAGATAGAGATCTAAATCTACTTTAATACATGCATGATATATTTTATGTATGTATTACAGTTTATTTAACTTCTGTGATCTTAATGGATAGTGTCTTGGTCCATAACAAAATGATGCAAACTGGGTGACTTACAAACAACATTGAGGTATTGCTTAACAGTTCTGGAGCCTGCAGAGTCCAAGATCAGGGCATCAGCAGATTTAGTGTCTGGTGAGAGCCCCTGTACTAGTTCACTGATGGCTGCCTTCTCCCTGTAACCTCACAGGCCAGAGGGACAAGAGAGCTTTTCAAACCTCTTTTATAAGGATATAAATGCCATTCATGAGTCCTCCGCTCTCATGACCTAATCACCTCCCACAGGCCCCATCTCCTTGGGCATTATGTTTCAAGGTATAAATCTGGAGTGGAGTGAGTGGGAAGGTACAAACATTCAGAGCATAGCAGATACTTAGATGGTTTAGTAGTTTAGTTTAGAAAAAACGGGGATTTACCCTTGAATTTTCCTATGTGAGTTATAAGCAGTAAGGGTTTACTGCCTCTAAAATGTGTTTAATTTCGTGTGTAATATCAGTTTCTTAGGTGCCCTTTTGTGAAAAGGAGATCAGTGATTTTTAGACTGTCTTTATTGAAAAGTTCCTATTCGCTTGTTTTGACAGCAGTTGTAAAGTTATAATTAATTTGCTAAGTAGAATTTTATGTTCAAAATACATACCTGTAGATATATATATTATAGTTTATGATTGAACTGAGCAAACTGATTATTTAATAGTTATGTATTTGTAATTTGTATAGTTCTGAAATGTGACCTTTAGAAGATAATGTCACTAGACCTTGCTATTGTAAGTTTGAATCAATGTTTTCCTTGTCCTCTGTATATTAAAATGAAATTAAAATATTAGTATGTAAGAGAGTTATTGTGGTACATTATAAACCCTTACAGGCTTGTAAACTTGTGATGTCAAATATACTAATAAGTAGTCCTTTTAAAAGGTAAACCGTGAGGACATTTACCAACAATAAGTATTATCTGATGGTTTCAAGGGATGACATCTAGAATCTTGGTGTAAATGTCAAATGTGATAAACTGTGAGAAAGTAGATTGGCATTTAATTAGGTTACAGACCATTTAAATGGAAACAATAATAGGAATGACATTTAAGGGAAGATTTCAACTTTAATGCAGGTCAGTAGTTGTGTATGAGGTCAATAGTACTAGATGGCAGTAGGGTTTTGGAGGGTTTTTTTGGTTTTTTTTTTTTTGTTTTAAAGCTTTGTAAATATACCCTTTATTCTTTGTGTAATTTCTTAAGCAATTTGGAGACTTGACATTCCTATAGTGGAAGAAAACCTACATGTGTGATATTTAAACAATGGTAGATATGTGGGTTCAACTTTTTTAGTTTTAAATGGATTATTTAATGCAGATTTAAATGTCATCTACCTGGATACTGCTCCCTATAATATCATATGGTAATAATCTATATTGTTAACATTAATAAAAGGTTTTTAAAAATATGAAATAACTTGAAAGAGTTTTTACATTAAGTGCAAATATACAAAACATATCAGTAGGTTCTTCAGCCCAAAAATACTTTAGCTATAATACAAATAGACTTGAGCCCTTTGGATTACCTATTCTCCTGATGCTGAGACAGCCTTCCACTCTTTCGTACCTCCCTTCTTGCACTGAACTATTTTAGGATCACTCTTCCTTTCCTTTGAGATCGTTTTCTGACTCGCTTCCCAGACTTGTGAGAGCTTGATTTCCTGCGGGCTCTGCCAGGTCAGTAGTAAATGATCATGTTAGTCTAAGATTCAGCAGGCCAGAGTGAAGACAGAGAAGTGTCAAATAACAGTTATTGTCTGCTGGCTAACTGAACATAAAAAAAAATGGTTTTTGTCATTAGGCGGTATTTTCAAGAGAAAGTAAAAAATGAAAAGTTGTTGGCTAAAGCCTGGAAACTCTGTATTATCTGTTGCCATGAGAACATTGCCTGACAGACAGCCACAACACCTGAATGGCATACAATACATACTTAATGCTTATACTTGTCCAGGCAGATGGAGGGCAGCTGGGTGACTTTGCTTATCTTGGTTGGGTTTGCTCACAGCAGACTGGCTGCTGATGGAGGCTGACTTCAGCCATAGTTAAATACTCTGCTTGTTCGGCATGTCTCACCTCCTGCAGCAGGCTCTCTTGGGCTTAATCCTATGATGAAGGCAGAAGCACATTAGAGAAAATATTCCCAAAAGTCTGGCTCGCCAAAATAACCCCAACCACGGTGCAGTATCAAACTGCAAAAGATGTGGATGCAGACAGGGATGAAGGACTGGGACCAATTGTGCCGTCTGTCACAAAGCCAAATTAGGAACATGGCAATAACAAGACAAGAGAGGTCATGAACTTCTCTTTTTATTCCTTAATTTCCCTACTTGAATCCTGTCAGTATGTATTAATTTTTTAAAAATATCTTTTTATACATGTATGTATTTTTTTGAGCTATAAAAAAATGAAGTTGAAAATCTGAATATAACCCCCTGAAAACTGAACTACTAATAGCCCTACTGTTGACCAGAATCCTTACAAATAACACTAAACAGTCAATTAACACATATTTTGTATGTCATATGTATCATCTACTATATTCTTATAATAAAGTAGAGAAAAGAAAGTGTTACTAAGAAAATCATAGGGAAGAGAAGATACATTTATAATAATATATTGTATTTATTGGGAAAAAATGCATATGTAAGTGGGCCTGCACAGTTCAAATCCATGCTGTTCAAGAGTCAGCTGTATTATTTTTAGGTGCACACGGTACACAACATATATATATATATATATTTAGAGAGCAAGAGAGACAGAGTGGAGGTAGGCAGAGAGAGAGAAACTTAGGCAGACTCCCCACCTGATATGGGGCTTGAGCTCAGTGACTCTGATATCCCTACTTGAACTGTAACCAAGAATCTGATGCTTAGCCAACTGCACCACCGAGGTGCCCCTAAGTTTTTTTTTCTTGTGGTGAGAACTTTTTAAAAAGTTTGTTTGTTTGTTTAAAGTCATCTGTACACCCAGTGTGGGGCTTGAATTCATGACCCCAAGATCAAGGGTCACATGTTTTTTTCAGCTGAGCCAGCCAGGTGCCCCTCTTGTGGTGAGAACTTTTAAGGTTTAGTCTTTTAGCAATTTTCAGTATACAATACAGTATTGTTAACTGTAGTCCCCTGCTCTACGTTATATTCCCAAGACTGACTTATCTTATAATAGAGTTTTGTATTTTTTGACCATTTTCACCCACATTTCCCCCACCCCCTGCCTCTCACAATCACCAGTCTGTTCGTTGTATCTGTGAGTTCTTATTTTTAAAATATTCCACATAGAAGTGACATCATGCAGTATTGACTCTCTGTCTGGCTTATTTTACTTAGCATTATGCCCTTAAGGTCCATCCATGTTGTCACAAATGATAGGATTTCCTTCCTTTTTTAATGGCTGAATATTACCCCCTGTATATACCCACAGATACACACACACACACACACACACACACACACACACACACACACACATCTCAAATTTCTTTACCCAGTCATCCATTCGTGGGCACTTAGATTGTTTCCATGTCTTGGCTAGTGTAAATAATGCTACAATGAACATAGAAGTGCAGATATCTTTTCAACATAGTGATTTTAGGGGCTCCTGGGTGGCTCAGTCATTAAGCGTCTGCTTTGGCTCAGGTCATGATCCAGGGTCCTGGGATTGAGCCCCACATCAGGCTCCCTGCTTGGCAGGAAGCCTGCTTCTCCCTCTCCCACTTCCCCTGCTTGTGTTCCCTCTCTTGCTGTGTCTTTCTCTCTCAAATAAATAAATAAAATCTTAAAAAAAAAAAGATAGTGATTTTATTTTTATTTTCATTTTCTTTGGGTAAATACCCAGAAGTAGAATTAGAAGTAGATCCATATGATATAGTTCTATTTTTAATTTTTTGAGAAAGCTCCATAATGTTTTTCATAGTGGCTGCACCAGTTTATATTCCCAGCAGCATTGCCCACTGGTTGCCTTTCCTTCATATCCTCACCAACGCTTGTTATATTTTTTGTCTTTATTTTTTTTTAAAGATTTTATTTATTTATTTATTTGACACAGAGAGAGAGAGAGAGATCACAAGTAGGCTGAGAGGCAGGCAGAGAGAGAGGAGGAAGCAGGCTCCCCGCTGAGCAGAGAGCCCGATGCGGGCCTCGATCCCAGGACCCTGAGATCATGACCGGAGCCGAAGGCAGAGGCTTTAACCCACTGAGCCACCCAGGCGCCCTTTTTTGTCTTTTTTGATACTAACCATTCCAATAGTTATGAGGTACCATAATATCATTGTGGTTGTCTATTCAGATCTAATCTCTAATTGGATTTTTTGTTTTTTGCTGTTGGGTTGTATGAGTTCTTAATATATACAGGATATTAACCTCTTATGATACCTGATTGGCAAATATTTTCTCCCAAGTGTGTATTAAATTTTTATGGCATTCAGTGTCAATTTCATAGCCAAAAGATAGAAATTTTTTTACCATCATAATTCACTTAATGATTTTAATTAATGTGAATATTACTTTAAAAAACTCAGGCTTTTTCTGTATACTTCATTTGATGATATGTATTTTGACCCCTTATCACATTTTCTGATCTTTATTGCCCTAAACCTGTTTTCATTACTACAGTATATAATATTCAAGTAAATATTTGACTTTTTCTGTTTTCTTTATTTTTCATTATAAAATATACTATTTATTTATTTATTTATTTTTAAAGATTTTACTTATTTATTTGACAGAGAGAGAGAGATTACAAGTGGGCAGAGAGGCAGGCAGAGAGAGGAGGAAGCAGGCTCTCTGCCAAGCAGGGAACCCCCAATGCAGGGCTCGATCCCAGGACCCTGAGATCATGACCTGAGCCGAAGGCAGAGACTTTAACCCACTGAGCCACCCAGGCACCCCATACTTTTTATTTATTTTTAACTTAATTTCAGAATGTGGAATTTCTTCAGTCTCTGAACAATGGAATAGATACTCCAGGAAATAAAAGTAGTAGTTAGAGAGTTGAAAAGAAATTTGGGCATTTGAATCTTGCCTTGTAATTTTTTACTGCCATGTTAGCACTTCACTACCATGAAGATTTTTTAAGTATATTATTCACTTTTTCAAGGTATTCTCATTAACAGAACTAGTCTGAATTACCTGGCCCGTTTTTAAACGAATTAGAAGTGTCAACCCTGTAGTGTAGAGCTTTTTACCTCTTTTCAAGCAGATTAATGATCAAAAAGAGTTTTTATTCTCATCCCCGTTCCAGGGTATTGGAATTTAATTTAATTCCCTAATGTATGCTTCAAAATTATACTCTATGGAAGTATGTTTCTGAGAGAGAAAATTGGCAGCATTTAGTCAAGGTTAGGCTCCGATTCACGCAGAGCACCCTCCTACCCAAGCACACTCAGACATACTGATGCACCTAATAGTAAAGATCTAGCCATCTTCACAAATAAGAAAGAAAACCTACATTTACCTCTTAGGGCTGCTGTAATTACCAGCCTAGTGTGATATGAGGTGAGATTGGCTGGTAAATGGAACCAGGCCAGAAAGGACTCAGGAACTGGATCTGCAGTGTGCCGGTGTGATGGGATTTCTGAGCCATAAGCATTAGATACGGAGATATGGTTGTGAATTGGAGAACAGTGGTGGTAGTGGTGGGGAGGGAGGCATGGTTGAAAGGGCTGCTCTAAAACCCCCAGACACTTGGGATAATCAGAGAAAGAGGAAAAGACATACAAACACTTCCTTTAAAAACTGGGATGCTAACTAAAGTTTGCTGTATTTGAATATTAAAAAACTCATTTACATCCTAGAAGACTGATTTTTCTAAATTATCCTTTACTACATCAAGCAGATAGCACACTTCTGGGCAACTTTTACTCAACTCACTAGTAGGAAGTTGTGCTCAGTTAGAGTATATCCTGAGACATACCTTAAAAAATGGTGCCTACGGGAGGCGCCTGGGTGGCTCAGTAGGTTAAGCATTTGCCTTTGCTCAGGTCACGATCTCAGGGTCGTGGGATGGAACCCCGCATCAGGCTCCCTGCTCAGTGGGGAGTCTGCTTCCTCCTTTCCCTCTGCTGATCCCCCTGCTTGTGCTTTCTCATGCTCTCGTTCTCTCTCTCTCTCTCTCTCTGTCAAATAAATAAATAAAATCTTTTTTTAAAAAATGGTGCATACGGAAAGTGTTCTGTGATAGGAATCAAGAAAATTTTTTTCCTCGGACAGTCTTTCTTTAAAATCATTTTTCAATATCTTGGGTAGGAATTGTTAGTCTAGAAGGTGGGTGAAGAGGCTTCAGGGCATCTGTGAACCCCAGGAAGCTGTCAAATGTTATGACATGTGAATTTTTTCTGGGAAAACATGATATATTTCAAAGAGGTCTATAATCCTCCCTCCTGAAATAACTGAACTATATCTAGAAAATCTGTTATTTGCAAACTATAATGCCTTAATAGGGGAAGAAGGAAAGGGGATATGAGCTACTTGGGTAGAATGAATGATTTTTAGAAAGTTTATCAGGCCCTTGGAAGAATAGATGGAAGATACAGTTTGTGACAAAATTTGTGTGGGTGTGATGGCTACTTCCTATTTTCTGTCCTATGATAAGTGTCAGTCTTCCCTGGTTGATGAAACTTTTAAGGAGAGAACTTAGGACAATTGAGTTCCTTTTGGAGGACCTGCCTTTAAGCAGATATAGCAGGTTCAGAGAACGCCATTTTGACATATTTGCTGTTTTTCAGTAATTTCAACTCCAAATAATATACCAGAGCAGCATATTTTGGAGTTGCATGTCCCGAACTCCTTCATACACAAGATATACAGAAATCAACTATTTCTGTATACCAGCCACAAAGAGAAAACAATTTATTTTTTAAAAATATTATTTATAATGGGATCAGAAAATAACGTTTCTATGAATAATTTGAGAACACATGGGCAAGACTACACTGAAAACTCTAAATCATATTGAGAGAAATTAAAGGAGTAAATAAATGATGGCCCATACTCTCTTCATAGATTGGATGGTTCAGTATAATAAATATGTCTGTTCTTTCAAAATTGACCTATAGGTTCAGTGTAACAGTATACTTTTTACCAATGCAGAAATATTTAATATCAAGATCCACTAGAAACGTACAGTAATTAAGATGAAGTTTTAGCACAAGGATAGAGAAATACATTGAAAGAGAAACAGCCCCACATATATACAGTCACTTGCTGTGTGATAAAGATGGCAAAAGAGAGCAGTGGGAGAAGGGTGGTCTTTTCAGTAAGGATGGGTTTGTTTGATAGCCTTGTGGAAAAAATGAAAGCTCTCACAAGAGGCAAAAATCAATTTTAGGTAGAATGTAGATCTAAACGTGAAAGGGGAAACCTAATAGAAATCGCCACACATGGGGGCACCTGAGTGGCTCAGGAGGTTGAGTCTGCCTTCAGCTCAGGTCATGATCCTAGGGTCCTGGGATCGAACCCCACATTGGGATCCCTGCTGAGCAGGGAGCTCGCTTCTCCCTTTTCCTCTGCACCGCCCCCCAAATAAATAAAATCTTAAAAAAAAAAAATACCCGTACATACACACCATGAGACATGTATAACAGCATTATTTGTAATAGCCTTAAACTAGAAACAGCCCAAATGTCCATCAACACTAGAACGGATATATAAATGCTGAGATACTCATCAGTGGAATAGTGTGCAATCCTGAAAAATAAACAAACTACAACTTACATACATTCCTACATGGATGAATCTGACAAACATAATGGTGACCAAAATACAAACATGTATATAGTTATTATAAATGAAATATTATGTCCCAAATGATTCCATTTGTATAAAGAAGTCACTTTATAGGAGGAAGTGAGTCCCAATTGAGTTGGGACTACAAGGAAGGGTTTTTGGAGCACTAGTAATATTTAAATTTTTTGTCTGTGGTTACAAGAGTTTTGGATTTGTGATAACTCATTTATCTGTATGTTGATGTTTTTATGCATTTGTATCTTGATTTTTATATTTCAGTTAAAAATAGCTTTAAAAAGCTGTAAAGGTATGTGTAGAGATGGGACATAGGTATATCCTTGCTTTATAGGAGGATAATCATTTAGTCTTTAGGACTTGAAAGAATATGGAGGCTTTTATAAATTTTGGCAGACGTTTAGTGAATCTCTAATACCGAATAAACTAATCTTAGAAAAAAAGTGAAAACGGACTAAGCTCAGAAAAAGTAGAAATGCCTGTTTTTCTTCTTGATTTCACCAACCACCCACCTCTGCCCAGTTTAAACATCTAAGAACTTCCTAAAATAAACTAACCAACACTGGATATAATATGCTGTACATTTAGAAGTTTGGAGAAAATAAAGGGATGTGAGAGTGTGTGTGTACATGTGTGTGTACTTGTGTGTGCACACACGCATGTGTGGGTGTAAGGCATCTTTTCTTGGGTGTAGATTTATTTTTACTTTTGTAAAATACATGTGGCCACTCTCTTTGCTGAGGACCGTATTAAGTTGGGAAATTGAATTTCTAATTGTAATCATTCTGGTAGCCATCAAAGATTTACATTAATGACAAGGGATATTGAGCTCTGGGGAATTCAGATTCCCTTCTTTTTTCTCTCAAGAACCTGTAGAAAATGCTTCAAGAAAATATTGATAGTTTGAGAGCTTGGTTACACACTAGTGAGAGAAATAGTGGGGGAGATACCAGGTGTTCTTGTGAAGACTTCTGTGTGCTAATACGGAAAACTCTCTTAAGACATATTATGAAGCTAGAAAAGGAAGGTGAAAATAGTACATTTAGTAGCCCCACCTGTAAATAAAATAGATAATATAACTAAATGCTGTTTTATGCTTTTTCTTTTTTTTTTTCTGGAAGTTCACAACAAGAAACTGTTAGTGTGTAACTTTGGAGAGTGGGACTAAAGATGTGGAGAGAGAACATTTGGTTTTTAGTTTATACTTTTAAGTTAGTTCTGTTTCAGTTTTTACCATATGCAGGTTTTTAACTTGCAGAAGAAATAATTGAATTTGCATCCAGAGGGACTGATCACACTGAGTGGGGCTGAAGAGAGAGGAACAAGTGTCTTAAAAGCCACCAGAAGCCTGATAGCTCTTGAAGCAGTTTGTGCTCTGGAATCTGTTATAGATAAAGTGGCACCTTCAACCCAGAGCCTCTGGTTTTAAGGACCCTGCCTCTTCGGCCTTGTTGTATGCCTGTATTATGGAATACTGAGAGACTAGAGACTGGTTAAATGCTCGTGCTTTCCTGGAATTCCTGTGACCCAATCTGATATCCTTGAAACTCTGTAAACTTAACTCTAGATCACGATAGCCCTTGCAGGATGTATATAGTAGGGGGTTTGGTCTTGGCCTTCACTCTGAAAGGGAAGCCATTTAATAGTTGGACAGAAAAGGAGGAAATCTAACTCAAAAGGAAGGATCAAAATTCAAGAAGTAAGAGTAAGCATAAGCAGTTAGTAAACATGTAGGTAAATCCAAGCCTTAATTGCATAAGATAATGAATAATAGTGACTAATTTGGAACATATAAACAAGATAGAACTGAAATACTTCTTCACATCAAAGTTTGAAATGAGGAGAAGGGTAATGAATTGTAAAGCATTCTAAAATGCTTATATTATTCAGGAGGACTGTAAAGCCATAGATATTTTGGCTTAAGTTGAATATGAATTTTAACAATTTAATTATGACCACTGAAAGAGTAGAAGTAGAATGTATAACTTCTAAATGAATTGATGGAAAGAAATGGGTAAAAGAGAAAAGTATCAGTTCAATAAAAGGCTGAGAAGTGAATGGAATAAAAAGCAAAGAAAATCATATAAGAATTTCATAGTAAGATGGATTTCAAATATATTACTGATCACAGTAAATGTAAATAAACTAAACTGACCACTAACATTTCTCAGTTTGCATAGAACCAGTAAGTTTAGCTTTGTGCAATACACCTAAAACATAAGTGATGTGCGTTTACAAGCAGACATTGAAGAAAGAATTCCTGAGACATTTTTGGTGCAAAAAGGTGCTTTTCTTGTAGCACAGGGATAGGGCTCGTGGGCAGAGAGAGCTGCGCTTTTGTTGTATGAAGCTGATGGTTATATGCTTAGTGCTCAAGGGGGAGGAGACAAGCAAGGAGTATTAGATCATAAATGTCTTCTTCAAATTTCCACTCATAAAACCACTTTAGCAAAATTTCTCTAGTGCTTATCATTCAGCTTGATATTAACTATCAGTGAGATGTGCAGGCAGTCATGAGACCCTTTAAGAATGTAGCAGCCAGTTCATATTTGATCATTATTGAAACTATGCAGGCTATAAGTCAGCCTTCTGGGCAAAAGGTGAACTTTTTTTTTTTTTGCTTCTGTCCCTCACCAATAAGGACATATAAAGGATGAAAGTAAAGAATGGAGAAAAAATATTTCAGGGACACCTAGGTGGCTCAGTTGGTTAAGCTTCTGCCTTTGGCTCAGGTCATGATCCCAAGGTCCTTGCTCAATGGGGAGCCTGCTTCTCCCTCTGCCTGCTCCCCCCCCCCGCTTGTGTTCTCTCTCTCTGACAAATAAATAAATCTTAAAAAAATATTTCAAGTAAATACTAATTAGATGAGAGCTGATAAAAAGAGCTTTAATAATACCAGACAATATAGATTCTAAAGCAAAAAAGCATTATTAGGATTTTGGGGGGTGTCATAAAATGAGAAAAAGAACAATTTACTAGGAAGGTATAAGAATTATGATACATCTCAGAATGCAGCCTCAGACTAATAAAACGAATGGATAGAATTTCAGAAATTGACAAATTCACTATTAAAATGGGAAGTTGCATGGGTTAGGGGGTTAATCAGGCCACTGTAAAATGATACTCTTTTAAGACTCCTTCTCAGACAACTGTCATTTAAGGCAGACACAAACTTAGAATATGACTGCCAGATTTTGCAAAATGAATTTCTAGTTTTTTATATAATTGCTCTCAATCAGGTAATCTTTTTCCTTCTGGTTTAATGTTATAAGCACTACTATTAAGGTTAATATTCAGAGAGAGGCTTATTACTTTGGAGTTCAATAATATAAATTTTTTTGTTATTGGGATTTGAAATTGAAATTTATCTTTTGACTGTACATAAAGAACTTTGCCATGAAAATTAACACTGCATTCAAGATTATAGGTTTAATTACATTAGAACTTACATCTCTCAAAATCTAAAAGTACTAATTTATATTTGCAAATCTATAAACTACTAATTATTTTTTTTAATTTTATTAGCTAACTTAGGTTTTCATAGTAGGATGCTAGGAAATTATTTTTTTTAATTTTATTAACTAATTTAGGCCATAATAGTATGATGCTGGGATTTTAGTTTTTTCATATCCCTGAGGATAATAAACTTTCATTTCTTTTGGAAAATCTATAGTTTGAAATTCACTCTGTACTAAAACTGAAAGTATCCTAAATCAAGGTATGTAAAGAGTTTTTCTGATGATTAATGAACTAATCATAGTATTCAGTATTGGAAAATGGGAAAATTTCAGTATACCTGACAGTGAATAGTTCTCTCTTCTTCAAGGAATTAAAAATATGCAGACTTGTGACTCTAAATTTAATTAACAAGGCCAGTGTTTAGGAGCTGGTGATTGGTTGTGGGTAGGTGGAAATTCCATCTGTTGTTCAAAAGCATAAGGTCCTTTGAAGAGAAATAAAGTAAGAGCTCTAAATGATCCATTCTGAGCAAATTGTGTTCGCCTTGCCCACCCTCTGGGGTTACCACATCCCATGTGCCAGGTGGACATTTTGACCTAAAGGACAGGAGTGTGGAAGATCTAGAGGAGGTTAATAAGAAAAGTAGGTTGATAAAATGGCCTTGTAACAGGAATACAGGTTGTATGAGCAATACAGTTTTGAATTCCAAAACTACATATCATTCCTATGTGCGTATAAATAAGAGATTTGATCTTATTTCCACCTTTTTAGTTGTATGTTAACTGTCTAAAAGGCAACCCGTTTCAAGCTGTCACCTCTTTGATAGCAGATTTGTGTGAAGGCTTAATCTGATGTCAAAACACAGCATTACTGTTGAATCTGTTCTGTGCTTAAATGTACCTGTCCTTATTTTTAGATAAATAGATATGTAGTAACACTTCCTTTTTTTTTTAAATCAAGTGGTCAGATATTTGACAAATTCAACAGTCTTAAATATAAATAAGAACCAAGAAGGGAATAAAAATATCCTCTGAACTGCTAGAATTGATGTCTCAGTGTCCATGCACTGAGGTATACACTTATTCATAGGAACGTCTCCCAAATGTCATGTGCTTAGTCCTCTCTTTTCCTGCTTTAAAGCAAGTTAGACCAGGATGAGGGGAGATAAGAGAAGATCAAGAAGAGAAAACTAACACCTTAGGAGTAAGAGAAGGATTCCTAAAAATTTCTAAAAGTTAAAGAAAAAGGAAAGACAAGATTTCCAAAGGTATGAGTGAAGGGCAAGCAGCCATACTTATCTGCTAAACTCTGATGGAGTCACTTCTAAAACAAAAATGTGTAATTCCAAAAAACAAACAAACAAACAAAAAAACAGCTCACTGGAACACTAGTGAGCACGTGCAGTGGTTCATTTTAAGTAGAATTTACTTACCTGCTCTGTGTGCCTTATTTACGAAACCAGAAATGTATGACAGACACTGTAGAAAGATTTTCTTGGAAATTTTTTCTGCTAGTTTTAGCATCTAAGAAAATTAGTTTCATTTATCAGGGAAGATTAGTTAAGCTGATATGCCAGGGAAATGAAGAATTGCTACATAAACCTATGAACTTGTCCTTTGCTGTACATTTGCAGAAACATGCCCTGTGTCTGGGTTGCAAATACAATACTAATTTTTAATGTATTACAGACTAGAGATGTTTGGTCATTTAATTGTGAGTGTGTGTGTGTGTGTGTGTGTTTATTTTATGTTTTTATAGGATAATTGACATAATGAGCTAAGTGATATTTAATTATACTTCTTGTATTCCTTAATATCAGCTGGGTGATCTATGATGAAGGTATTTGATAAGTAAATATAAATAAAAATCAGTTATTTTCATCTGTGTCACAGATTCTAGTAGATCAAAAGAAACTATCTTGGGGTCCTTGAGTAGCTTAGTTGGTTCCGTTCGTCACATGCTTGATTTCGGCCTCAGGTCATGATCTCAGGGTGGTGAGGCTGGGCTCTGTACTCTGCAGGGAGTCTGCTTGAGATTTTCTCTCTTCCCCTCTCTCTCAAATAAATAAATAAATCTTGAAAGAAAGAAAGAGAGGGAGGGATGGAGGGAAGGGAAGTAATGGGAAGGGAAGAGAAGGGGAAGGGAAGAAAGAAACTGTCTTTCCTCAAAACTTTCTTTGGGGCAAGTAAACAGTGACCAGAGTGGTTTATTTTGTCATATTATCTTAAATTTTTCAAGGATGGAGATTGTACATCTTTTATTTTTATCATTGTATAAACTTTTCTTGTGCAACAGTTTCTCAGTGTATTCTACAAATGAACCTTTTTAGATACTTAATGGAATTCCACCACACCCTTTACCAATATTTTAGTAACTTTTCTCACTGTGTGATGCTTCATAATATTTCTTAACATTTTTGCTTTATTTCCTGTCTTTTTGTGAAAGTGAACTTCTGCACAAATTTGCTGTTTGCTTTTTTTAGTTAGCTCTATAACATAAGCACCTCCGATTGTTTTTTCTTATATAATGTGAATTGCCTAATATATACCTGACTGTTCTCTTATTCTTAGACATGTGGGGTTTTCCAGTTTCTCTGTTTCATAAATAGCATTATCTTTGCGCATATAACTGTAAGTATTATATTCTTAGGATATATTTCTAATAGTGGGATAAATAAGGATATAGCAGCTTTAAGACTCTTGGAATATATTGCTCATTAGCATCTCTTGACCTAGAAAACATTTAGATGAGTACACTTAGAATCATTGGACCATCTGTCTAGAAAAACTGATATGACATAGATCAGAGATTACAAATTGATTTCATTCCTCGTGTCGAGTTTAAGAAATTGGTTGTCGCTGCCTGGAGCACTGTGTTTGCAACACCGTAACAGGACTACTTGAAAACTATGTTTTCTGTATGAGTGGGAGGGGGATACAATCTGAGAGCCAAATATTTGCCCCTTATACTTTTCATTACAATAATAACAATAATAATACTTTGCCTTTTTGTATGTACTTTTTTTGCTGTGAATCTCAAAATTAGATAGAAAGCATTAGATCAAAAGATCTTATCGTAATATAAATTAATTTGATAATTACACAGCCATGCTCACCACTTTCAGAAAAATAACTATAGGTATAACTAACTGTATAGCTAAAGGTTTATGAGAACTTTTCAAAGTTTTTGTTGAAAATATCTGATTTAGGGACACCGTAGTGACTCAGTTGGTTAAGTGTCTGACTCTTGATTTCAGCTCAGGTTATGATCTCAGGGTTGTGATCATGGCAGGAATGGTGTTGGAGAGAAGTAGGATGATCTAGCAAGCTTAGGTGTTGAGCTGACTGTCTTTAGTTCTTTTATATCATCAGTGATTTGCTCTTCTAAGTGTAATATTTTCTTTGGAAAACTTTGTAGGTCTCCAACTTAGCCATCTTATGTTAGCCTTAGTTTTTACAAGGCTCAAGGCATCCAGCAGTTAACCCTTGCAGTCTGGGGGTTTTCTGTCTATAATTTTTTTTAAAAAAAGACTTTATTAAAATATAACTCACCCATGTAAGTGTCCAATTCATTGGTTTTTAGTATCTTCACTTAGAACATTTCCTCACCCTAACAAGAAACTGCCTACCCATTAGCAGTCACTTCCCATTTATCCTCTTTGCCCCTCCCCTAATTACTAATCTGCTTTTTGTTCTGGATTTTCTTATTCTGTATATTTCATATAAATATAACCATTCCTTATATAATCTTGTGAGTGGCTTCTTTTAGTTAAAATGTTTTCAAGGTTCATCCACCTTAAAGCATGCTCAGAACTTCATTCCTTTTTCTTTTCTTTTCTTTCTTTCTTTCTTTCTTTTTTTTTTTTTGCTGGGCAGTGTTCCATCATATGAATAGACTACATCTTATTTATCCACTTATTAGTAGACATCTGGGTTTTCATTTTGGGGCTATTATACTATGGCATAATGTTGCTGTGAACATTTATATGCATGTTTTTTTGTGAACATGTGTTTTTATTTTTCTTGTGTGTATAACAAGGAGTCGAATTGCTGGATATATGGTCACTCTTTGTTTATCTTTGAGGAATCGCCAGACTGGTTTTCCAAAGTGGCCACTCCATTTTACATTCTCACCAGCAGTGTATGAGGGTTCTGAGTTCTCCACATTCTGGCCAGCATTTGTTACTATTTGACTTTTTTATTACAGCATTATCATGGGTCTGACAGGTCTTTCTCTCCTTTCAAACCCCCAAAATGTGGTCAGTTATCAGTAATAAAAGGTTCTTCATGCTTTTCTAGCAGCAAGCCTGTCTCTTCATTAAGTATGGAATACATAAAATAAATAGACGTAAGATAACATAGGAAGAATTCTTTTCCTGTTTCTTTTTTTTTGTTACTGCTTCAAAATTATTTGGAGAAAATCTCATGAAAAGTAAGAGAGATTGGATTTTTAAAAATTGTATAGCTAGAGTTCATAACTTTTAATGGCCTTTACAGAGCCATATGTATTTAGCATTCAACACGCTGAGTTGGCCATAACCGCTGGTGCCAATGACGACTGCCACTTTATTCTCTAGTTTTTGAGCTCGACTTAATTGCAAGTTGGTGACCATGTCCATAAGGAAAGGCCCAATAAACTGGAGTTCTTTAACCTGGTCAAAAGGTCTTATGTTGACTTTATAGCCATCATCATGGGTTGTAACGTTAACAAAAGAACATACCCTTTATTTTAATTGCAGTTTTTAATGTTTTTAAATTGCATTATTATTACTACAAGTAGGAATTGATAAAGTAGGCATTGAGTTTAATTTTTATAAATGGATGTGTGTGTGTTCATCAAAGGAAAGTAGAAAGCAAAATAGTATTTCTTTCTCCCAGACTTTATTTGGCTTGCTATAAAAAAGGCAAGATGATCTTAGTTTCAACTCTCCTAAAAGGCCAGATTTTCACATGTTGAGATCTGTATCCACATTCATAGAATTGACCTAAATAATTTTTATTTGTCCTACTCAAATTTTTTTTATTATAGTCCTACTCAAATTTAATTCACCTTTAAATTAATTTGTTACAGGGGCACTTGTGTGGCTCAGTCAGTTAAGCATCCAACTCTTGATTTCACCTCAGGACACAATCTCGGGGTCCTGGGATTAAGCCCCGTTTCGGGCTCCATGCACAGCAGGGAGTTTACTTAGATGCGCGCCCTCTCGATCTCTCTCTCTCTCTCCTGCCCCCCACTTGCGTGCATGCTCTCGCTCTCTAAAATAAATAAGTGAATCTTTTAAAAAAAATAGTTGTTACAGAAGACTTGATTAAAATCTGATCAGTGTGAGAACAGTTTCTCACATCAGACTATAAGAATTCTAGATTAAACTCTTAAAACTTTACATGTCCTCTCTCCTAACACTCTTGTGTTTAGAACTAAATTAAAGGTGAGGAGTAAAAAGTTCTTAATACCACTTCTACTGATCATCCATATACAGTATAATCTTAAAACTAACTTCCTTTTCCAAACAAATTTTTAATGTATAAAAATGGAAGTAAAACCCTCTTTTCACCACCCATTTCATGGAGTAGTATGATGGCTGTCAGATGTAAATAGGATGGCGGCTTATTTTCATTCCTTCCTCCTTCCGTCCCTTCCTTTACTTACTTTTCTTTTTTGTTGTTGTTGTTTTGATGGCTTATTTCTGAGTTTTTGCGTGGAAAGACTGTTGGCTGTTGCCATAATGTATCCCCTGAGACTACTGCGCTGATGTATGAAAACACCGGCACACACTGGGCTTTTGGATCGCATGTGCCTCGGGTCCATCAGCTCTGAAGTATGGATGAAAGATGTTCTTCTCGTGCACAAATTTGGGCTAATTGGGCTTCCCCATTCACGGTGTTCCCTCTACAGAGGTTCCTTCAGGCTGTGCCTGAAGTCCACCGCTTGACCTGAGTATTTCCAGTGAACGTTCTTTTTTGAGGGGGGTGGGGGGGTCGGGGGAACATGAGCTTCCCAGTTAAATATGGACTGTCATTTTGGTAATCTCTTTTTGTGTTGAATTCTTACAGCTCTCCACACAAGGAGATGCAAGCCAGGTGATTGGGCCTCTTACAGAAGGACAGAGAAGAAACGTGGCGGTAGTGAATTCACTGTATAAGTTGCATCAATCAGTAACAAAGGTAATCTTTATTTTAGTTTAGTTAGGTTCGTTTACTTCCAGCTTCTTTCTTTTCACCTCAAATTTAGACAGCAAGGAATTATTATTTAATTTTTGGCAAAAGAATACAATGAAAAACATGATGACTGTAAAATAAGTTGCAGTCTCTTTTTAAACAGTTTCTATTTAAACTAAAAAGAGTTTAAACTCTTTTTTAAACAGTTTCTGTTCCTGGCCTTTATCATTTGTGTCACTTTTCTCAGTGCATTTGGTTTAAAACATATGAACTCTAGATATCAATCTCGATGGGTATAATCAAGTTTATTGAGCAAATGATTTAAGGGTAAATCATATGTTTCATACCTATTAAAAAGCATAATTTCGTAAGAACTCTTAATCCCTTCAACATGAAATGGTTCCATCTTTGCACAAAGAAGGGAGGAAGGAGCTGCATTAAATACTGAATTTTTATGATATAATCACTGATGACTCCTTGAAAGTAGAAAATATATATCCTTTTTGCTATTGTTTTACTATTGTTTTGCTAGTGTTTGCTATTTGCTATTGTTTTTTTAATGATGAATTTTGCTTTTTTGCCTTCATGTATTATTTCTAAGATGAACTGTATTTATAATTACCAGGAAAGCAACACTTTCAACCCAATCCTTGACTTTTGCATAGCTTGTGTTTTCTCGCTATAAATCATTTCCAAAATATTTAGTAAGTAGAGGGATAAATATTTAGAAGATCTGAAGGAAGCCAAAGGTTAGGGGATGCTCTTGAAAACATGACCTTTATTTTAAGTTTTAACATGCTGAATTGTATTTTAGAATAATTATGTGACTATTTGTTTATATAAATTTTTAACAAGTCCTTGTGTCATTTAGGAGTTTCCAAAAATGTGTATGTCACACATTAAACAGATTATATTTTAAATCGTTATTAACAAGTAAACCTCAGAAAAGTAACAGAAGTAAATAAAGAATAAATGGAAAAAAAAAAGAATATATGATGTATTTTCCATTCCCTTTAATTATTACTCTAAAGCCTCACAAGCAGTGAAAGTTTCTCTTTCTTTAGGCTGATTTCAATGCTTTTATTGATACTTTCAGAATCTTAATAGTATTTGTATTGATTTATAAATGTTTGACATTTGTATTTTAAAGACTTGTCGAAAATTATAGTCAGCTTGGAAAAAAGTGAATTTTTTAAAAGAAATATGTAAATATGGCTTTAGATTGACCTTTTCAAGTTAAAACTTTATAATTAAAGTCTATCTAAAGTGAATAAAGGAAAGCCAGCTCTTAGAATTCTTCATGTTTTGATTACTTGGAGTATATAGTATAATTGCTTTATATAGTATAATTCCTTTATATAGGAAACTAGTTTTCAACCTATCTTTAATAAATACTAATGAGTATTTAAAACATGTATGAGGTATATTCTAAAGTAATGATACTATTTTGTGTGTCCATGGAAACAGTTTTATCATTTTATGACTGAAATTAGTATTTATAAAAATAAATGACTTAAGCAAAACTATAACTATCAAAATCTTGTTGTAGGTGGTTTCCAATCAGAGCTCATTCCCACCGGCAGCTGAGCAAACTATAATTTCAGCCCTAAAGGTAAAAGAACTAGTCTTTGACTCTATAGATCAAAGTGAATTTTAAAAGTGTTTGGATGAGTGGGAGATGTCACATTTTAAAAATAATTCCGAATCCTCTACATACACCAAAAGTAGCTGCTGATAATTATCCTAAAGAGAAAAGGATACATGTGTGTTTATATTTTCTAGAACTTAAAAATAGACCCTGTTGGTGTCTACAGATTGTGTTCTACTTACGAGAATTTTATCATAAGCAAGGGAAGCAGGAGTCTTCAAGTATTCACTGTATTTTCGGGCAGTACAGCCTAGTATGATCCCAGTAAAGTGGTGATTCTCTACGATGGTGATTGTGTTCCCTAGGGAACATGTAACAAAGCTCAAGATGTTTTTGATTGTCATGACTGGGAGAGAGAGGGGTGCTCTTGGCATCTCGTGCCAGAGACACTGTTAAACATCTTGCAGTGCATAAGACACCCCCTGACAAAAAGAAATTACTGGGCCCAAAACGTCAATAATGCCAAGGTTGAGAAACTCTAATGTGTATCTGTAAGGTGTGAAATCAGGGTAAATTCCATTTTTTTTCTTTTTTTACGTGCTAACATAAATATACTCCAGAAATTTAATAAAAAATAATGTTGGTATGAGATTCAGGGCCATGTATAGTTGACAGTGGGTAACTCTTTTAAAAAACAAGGATATCATTCATTTTAATGATAGTAATAGATATCCTTTGTTTAGCACCTGCTACTTGCCAGTCACATGCCACATATTGAAGTGTTATAGCAACTGTTCAAAGTAGTGTATTATTATCCCTATTTTACACAACTTAGAAATAGTAACTTGATCAAAGTCCTGACGCTGGTAAACTCAGACCTCACTGACTCAAGAGAGTTGTGTCTACTACACCTTGCCATCATTATTCATTGGCTTACTAAATATTTTTTTGGGTGTTTACTAAGTAAGTAACACTGTATAGCAGACTCCAGAGCCAAACTAAACTCCCCGTGTATGAATGCCATCTCAGCACTTTAGCCGTATGACCTCAGACAAGTTTTCTCTTGCCTTAGTTTCTGCATCTGTAAAATGGTACACTGTAACTCTACAAACAATAGATGTCAGCGGTTCAGTGGATTTAGATCACTTGGGTAGAGTTAAAAAAAGAGGGAGACAGAGACAGACACCAGTGAACTCCAAGGAGAAATACTTTTATTTAAGAGAGTAAGGAAGCTACAAAGAAACAACAGTTAGTGTGAGGGAGAAGTTTTGGAGGGGATGATTTCACAAATCCTAAAGGAGAAGGGAACTTCAGAGGTCGGATGCTGTCCATGGGTGACATGGATGGAGATTTAACAGGCCCCAAACTTAAGGACGCTAAATTCATTTGGAAGGTAAGAGAAGACAAGTCTGTTTTCCCAGCACAGTAAAGGTGCACTTGGTTGTTTTCACTGTATTCTCTTTCCCCCCCAACATGCTCGTCTCATTGTGATGAAATATTCAGGCTGTCATCATAAAATAATTGTTTTTATTAAGAGTTTTTCAAGTTATTGATGATCATAGAAATAGCAAAGATCAGACCAATATGACCAACCAAAAGGTCTTAACATTCTTATTTCCAAGCAGGGAATTTACATAGTCTCCTTTTCCTGTAGTTCCACATTTTTTTCCTTCTCTTCTAGCAGTATCCATCAAACATATTTTGATCACTACCCAAGATAAGGAGTAGATTTTAGGGGGGCTCCTAGGTGGCTCAGTCTTGAGCATCTGCCTTTGGCTCAGGTCGTGATCTGAGAGTCTCAGGATCCAGTCCCACATCGGGCTCCCTGCTCAACGGGGAGTCTCCTTCTCCCTCTGACCCTCACCCTGCCTGTGCTCTCTCTCTCAAATAAATAAATAAAAATCTAAGAAAAAAATAGATTTTACTTTGTGACCCTGTACACAATACATAAGCATTTATAAATAAATACACACATATATACTTGTATATGTATAGAATATACATTTATATGTATTTCTGTAATTGAAACAAAGGTTTCACAGAACAGTGTTTTTCCTTATTTTGTGTGATGCATGCTTATATTTTCTATACTCATTTATTGCCTTTTTTTTTTAAGACTCTATTTGAGGGCGGGCATATGCATGGGGGGTGGTGGGGCACTGGGTAGAGGTAGAAGGAGAGAGAGAATCTTAAGCAGGCTCCATGCCCAACTCAGAGCCTGACAGGGGGCTGAGTCTCACCTTCCTGAGATCATGACCTGAGCCAAAATCAAGAGTTGGCCACTTAACTAACTGAGCCACTCAGGTGCCCCCTTCATCTATTACTTTTTAAAAACATTCTGATAGTGATTGATTAAATTGATTTTTTTGACTCCTAATGATCACAGCTCATGGTTTGAGAAAGTCCAGTGTGTGGGTTAAGACCAGGGTGCCTACACTTTGCCTAATAATAAAAGTCTCCTGACAAATTAAAAATAGAAATTCTTCAGGGGCGCCTGGGCAGCTCAATCATTTAAGCATCAACTCTTGATTTCGGCTCAGGTCATAATCTCAGGGTCATGGGATTGAACGCCACATCGGGCTCAGCACGGAGTCTGCTTGAGACCTCTTCCTCTCCCTCCTCCTCTGCACTTGCTCTCTCTCTCTCTCAAATAATAAAACCTTTTTTTTTAAAGATTTTATTTATTTATTTGAGAGAGAGAGAGAGAGAGATCACAAGTAGGCTGAGAGGCAGGCAGAGAGAGAGGAGGAAGCAGGCTCCCCGCTGAGCAGGGAGCCCGATGTGGGCCTCGATCCCAGGACCCTGAGATCATGACCTTAGCTGAAGGCAGAGTCTTTAACCCACTGAGCCACCCAGGCGCCCTCAAATAATAAAATCTTAAAAAAAAAAAAAAAAGAAAAGAAAAGAAAGAAAGAAAGAAAAATTCTTCAGAGACTCTAGTTCAGTATACGATGTACTCTCTGAATCTGTATTTTTAACATACAACAAAGGTTATTCCTATTGTTAGTCGCTTGGGGCTGGGAGTTGAGGCTAGTGCAGGGAAAATTGCCCTGATCTTGGGTTCCAGCCTTCACTCTCCGGTTTGCTCACTGGAGCCAGGGCCCCATGTAGTTGGGTACTGCGGTTCGCTAAGGCATCGCCGGTGTGTTGCCCTTGAGAAGTGGATGAGAAGACTAGCAGTTGGTTAAGCCTCCTCTGCAGTGGCCCTGACAATTAGAGACCTAATCACTTACATTAACAGAACTCAAACAGTTTTGACCTTGCTTTTAAAGTTAAATCATATAAAAACTGGATGACATACTAAGTAAAAAACAAAACCCTCTGACTTAAAGAAAAAAAGAGAACCTTGAATTTTAAAATTGTGGGAGACTTAGTACGTTACTTTGAATTAGGGGTAGAGTGTTAGGGTGCATAAATGATTGCAGCCCAAGAGTCAAAAATCTATATGCTTTTGTTATTTGATAGAGAAGATATATTTTTTTAAGATTTATTTATTTGAGAGAGAGACAACAGGGAGAGGGGCAGAGGGAGAGAATCTCAAGCAGACTCCCCACTGAGCATAGAGCGAGATGCAGGGCTCAATCCGACAATGGAGGAGATCATGACCTGAGCTGAAGGCAGGTGCTTAACCGACTGAGCCTCCCAGGTGCCCCTTGATAGAGAAGATATTAAATAGGTTTCACTTACTAAAAATGTGGGTAAGGAGACATAACAGTCTTTTCTTCTCAACCTTGTTGAGATTTTATCCAGAATTAAATGTTATTTCAGGCTTGAGGTTTAACGTCTCATAATTATCTACTATGTCATGGGTGGCATAATTAATATTAATTTAGAGTCATTTCATTAAACCCACTGTCAGCTGTAAGTAGCATTTAAAAACCTTGATCCATTTATTACTGAGATTGTTTTATACAGGTAGTGATTGTATTGTTAGGTTTATATATGATAATTTTTCATTTCTTCCTTATTGTGTGGGCTTGTGTTCTAAACGAGAGAATAATCCAGATTGCTGAGGCTTCTATATTTTTGTAATCTTAGCTATTTTAGGTAAATCTTTAGAAAATGTATGACACACTTCCCTGCTTTGTAAAGAGCTTATGAAATTGAATGTAGCCTCCTTTCTCTGTCCGTCTGGTACTGCTTAATACTCTACTGTTCCTGTTTTTATTCCCCTAACTGGGGAGCCTAACCCAGCCACAGTGAGCATTTTCTGTGTGAACTATCATATTGTATGCAAGTAGATGCCTGTTTTTCTCCGTCTTGTTTCATTGGCTAGGACCTCTAGTGTAAGTGTTATAATCAGAACTGGTGAGTGCTTTCCCGACTTGAGGGAAAGCACTCCATCTGTGTTCTACTATTTTAATTATGATGTTAGATGGCCTTTATAAGATTAAGCAAGTTCCTTTCTATTCCTAGTTTACTGACACTTTTTTTATTATAAATTGTATTTCATCAAATAGTTTTTTCTCTATTGAAATAATACAATAGTTTTACTCCTTTATTCTGTCAATAAAATACAGAAGTTTATTTTCAATGTCAAACCCACCTTGGTTATGATGTATTAATTACCCTTTTTATATATTCCTGGATTTGATCTACTTAATTTTTGTTGAAGATGGTTGCATCTATAATCGTAAGGGATACTGGTATGTAGTTTCCTTGTAATTTCTTTGTCTGATTTTGGTATCAAGTTATTACTTTCCTCATTAATTAGGTTTAGAAGTATTTCCTCTGGGCGCCTGGGTGGCTCAGTGGGGTAAAGCCTCTGCCTTCGGCTCAGGTCATGATCTCAGGGTCCTGGGATCGAGGCCCGCATCGGGCTCTCTGCTCAGCAGGGAGCTTGCTTTCCCCTCTCTCTCTGCCTGTCTGTCTGCCTACTTGTAATCTCTCTCTGTCAAAATAAATAAATAAAATCTTAAAAAAAAAAAAAAGAAGTATTTCCTCCTGCTCTTTTCTCCAAAAGAACTTGTATTGTTTTCTTCTTACATGCTTAGTAGAATTCACCAGTGAAGCCAGTGGGGCCTGCGGTTTTCTTTGTAGGAAGTTTATGACTACATATTTGATTTGGTGAGTAGGTAAAAGGTTATTCAAGTTATATTTCTTTTTTAATGAGCTTTGATACTTTGTAACTTTTCAGGTATTTTTCTAGTCACCTGAGTTTCCTGATTTGTCAGAATAATGTACATAATATCCTTTTACTGTCCTTTTAATGTCTTTAGGACCCATAGCGATAACCTCTTTTAAATTGTTTCTATTGGTGTTTGTATTCTCTTTGTTTTTTTCGCATCAGTTTAGCTAGGGGTTTATCAGTTTTGTTGATCTTTTCAGAGGACCAACTTTTGACGTTACTGATTTTCCTCTGTTGTTTGTCTTTCTTTTTCATTGATTTCTGCTTTTCTTTTTTATTTCCTTCTACTTTGGATTTTCTTTGCCTTTTTAAAAAATATACATTATACCATTGATTTTTAGACCTTTTCCCTCCCAAAATAACAAGTTCTAAATTTCCCTCTATGCACTTCAATTTTGATACGTTATGCTTCATTCAGTTTAAAATATTTTCTAATTTCCTTTGCAATTTCTTCTTTGATTCACGGGTTATTTAGAAGTGTTTTTTTTTTTAATTTCCAAGTACTTGTGATTTTCCTAGATGTCTTATTGATTTTTCAGTTTAATTGTGTTATCAGAAAACATACTCTGTATTATTCCAGTTCTTTAAATTTATTGAGTCTAGGTTTTTTTTTTTGAGTCAAGTTTTATGTGGTTCTGTCTTGATGAATAAACCATGTGTGCTTGACAAAAACTTGTAATCTACAGTTGTTATGTATAGTGTTCTATAAATAGCAGTTAGATCAAGGTAGTGGTAATGTATTTAGTGATAACGTGTTCAGATCTTCTGTGTCTCTACTGATATTTTATATAGTCATTCTATCAATTGCTGAAAGACAGGAATTACAATTTTCTATCATGATTGTGGACCTTTTAAATCTGTCAATTCTTGACCCGTCGATTTTTTTTTTTTTTTTTTTTAAAGATTCTATCTATCTATTTGACACAGAGAGAGAGAGATTACAAGTAGGCAGAGAGACAGGAAGAGGAGGAAGCAGGCTCCCCGCTGAGCAGAGAGCCCGATGCGGGCCTCGATCCCAGGACGCTGAGATCATGACCTGAGCCGAAAGCAGAGGCTTTAACCCACTGAGCCACCCAGGTGCCCGACCCGTCGATTTTAAAGCTATTTACTAGTTCTGTTAAAGCTGTGTTATATACATATTTATTATTGTTATACCTTCCTGATGAACTAATGCTTTCATCATTATGAAATAGCCCTCTTTAGCTTTGTTAATACTTACTGTCATGCAGTTTGTTTTATCTGATATTAATTTAACTACGTCAGCCTTTTTATGTTCGATGTTTGCTTGGTATATCTTCTGTCCATTTACTTTCATCTCCTCTGTGTCTTTATTTTTAAAGTATATCTCTTGTAGAGAGTCAGTAGTTGTCTTTTTTTCTGTTCCAATAATCTCTACATTTTAATTGTAGTGTTTAGTCCAGTGACATTTTATAATTATTAGTAAGGTTTTATTTAGGTATATACTTTTACCTGTTTTCTGTTTATCCCATTTGTTTTGTTTTGTTTGTTTGCTTTCTTCTTTTCCCCCTTTTCTGTTTCCTTTTGGATTCTTTGAAATTTTTTTTGAATTCCACTTTTATTTATTTATTAGATTTTTATCTGTACCTTTTCATCTGTGGGTTCTTCTGTGGATGACCATATATAACATTAAGTTTCCATCCTCTTCATAGAATTAATATTGTGCCATGTTATATAAAATATAGAAACCTCATATTTATAGAAGTACATTTACATCTGCATGAATGTAGTGCAATTTTTTTAGTTTAAAATATCCATTTGGTTTTTTTTTGCACTCTCAGTCCCTCTGCTGAGGTTTCCTATAGTTTATTGTAAGCATTTCTTTTTTCTTTTCTTTTCTTTTTTTTTTAACCTCACTGAGGTTCTTGCCTAATAATTGTAGAGTCTGGATCATGTCAAGGTTGACAGCTGTTGATGATCTTTTCCCTTGAAAACTGATGACGTTTCTAAGCTTTTTGTATATGTCATAATTTTTAATATATCCTGGACTTTGTGAATGTTATGTTTTGTAGACTCACTATTTTTTTTACATTGCTCCTGAGTGTTGAGGGTATTTCTTTAGCGATTAATCAGCCTGATTAGACTGTCATACCTGCAGCTGGCCATGCCTCCGACCTCAGTTCAATTCTCAAGCCTTGTTTGCCAGCCACTTTCTGTTTGCTTTGCACAGGCATGGTTGATGAGTCAGCTGAAGAGTAGTGCTGAGTTTAAATATAGAATTAGGCATTCTTCTCCAGCTCTGTCCTTTCTGAGGTTCCCATCTCATGCTCTAACAGCCCTGGTTGAGCCAGGGCTCCTTCCCATTGTTCCTTTAGCTTGAAAGACTGCTGGATTTGTTTTGTTTTGTTTTGTTTTGTTTTTCTCTCAGAGTTTTACCCAGCCTGCCTTGCCACCACCGTAAATGTAGGCGCTCTTAGGACAAAGTCACAGCAAATAGAGAACTCACTTTCTTCTGTTGCTTGCTCTAGATTTCCACAGCCCTCTAAAGCTACCTGCTTTTTTCTCCATCTCTGCTCCCTCATGTCGTTTATTTGTCCTATTTGAGGGGCTGTAGTTAGAGACTCACTCCTTCATATCAGAGTAGAAAACTTGCTCTTTTTTCTTGAAATCTTACCCATTTATTTCTACCATACCCTAAGGTCTCTTCCAGCTTCCCTGCTGCAAGTGGGCAAAGTGTAACCAAAAGCTCACTGGAGTCATTCTCCTAGGAAATCCCAGTCCTTCTGCTTGCTCACTTAAGGATAATGTCTTTCACTTCACTTTAGTTTCCCCATCTATAAATTACTTTAGACTCTCCATCTGTAAGTTAGAAATTTTCATGTTCTTAGAGGAAGGAATAATGGAATTTTAAGGGGAATTATAATATCTGAGACACATAGCACAGTACCCAGCACATAATATATACTAAATAAAAATCTTACCCCTCTTAATCCTTCAAGGGCTTCTCCTCTTCTGAATGACTTCAAAACAGCATTTGGCCTTACCCTCCAAACCATCCTCTGGGATCTCATTGGCTCTTTTGGCTCCATCTTCCCTCTTAAAAACCAAAGACTGCCAAATCTAGCCAAAAAGTGTCAAGAACTACAAATGTAAATATTTCAGTATCTCCTGGATACCCCATGTGGATTTCCTGTAAGCCCTTCAAGAAATTCATGTCCAAATCTAAACTCATCATTTTCTCTGTCCATCCCCAAATCAACCTGCTTCTTCCGCATTTAGACATCCAGTTAATAATATCACCAGATCGTGAAAGAAAAAAAATCTAAGTGCACCCTTAAATCTTTCTGCTCCATCTTTCTCAAATGTAATTGCCAAGTCCTGCTGTTCTCCTTTTACAGTATGTCCACCCTGTCTCCTCATATCTATTCCTTCCACCTCTGATTGGGTTTGGACACTCACCATTTTGCTTCGATGCTACCACTGCCTTTAGTCTACTTACCCAGTCTACCATCCAACATAATGTTTCCCAAATTCAGGTCTTTAACCATATTTTTTCGTTGCTTAAAACCCATCCCCAGTTTCCCATTTCCTTCAGGGTAAATTCCCAACTCCTAGCAGCCTACACAGAGTGCATCTGCTGTACCTCTCTTCCACACAGGCAGGCGCCTCACTGGACGGAATGGGTTGCAGTCAGAGACATCTGTCTGGACGGAATGCTTTGCAGTCAGAGACATCAACTTTCCCAGGCAACTCTGACTTTAACATATGCCCTCTCAGCCCCATGTTTCCCCACTTGTTTCTTACTATTTGTCCTTTGAAATTCAATTTAGACAGTGCCTTTTGTGTTCCAGATCATCTCCATGTAGGGGAGGTTTCTCCCATGATGCCAGAAAGCCCTAAAGAGCTTTGATGTGACTGTAAGTTGTTCTCTGCTGTCCCTAGATTGTAAACTCCCTGAGGGCAGACTGTATGCTGTTGCTCAGGCATTGCTCACTCGCTCTCTCCTTGCCGCCCTCTCGCTCTCAGTCCCCACACACAGTATATATACTTTTATCAGAGACTAAAGGCTAGAGGAGACACTTAGGAATTTAATGAATTTAACCTTTTCTGATTGATTTCTAGCATATGTATGAGCCACAAGCCATCCATCTTCATTGTATGGAATCATCATTGAAACATATATAATATATTTGAATTTTAGATTTTAAGTGTATACTGAGGCCACATCAGTATTTTCACACTAAAAACCTGTTACTAAGGCCAAGGGATCTTCTATAACCTAACCAATGATTATACCTCACTGTTGAACAGTTCTCAACCTTGGCACTATTGACATTTTTGGCTGGGTAGTTCTTTGTCGTGGGAGATTGTCCCATGCATAACCGCACCCCTGTCCTCGACCCACTAGAGGCCGATAGCAAATGCCCAGGCCAGAGGCCCAAGTACTGGGTGTTTGTGACAAAAATTGGGAAGGGAAAATCGTGTGAAGTACCAAAAGTATTCCTACTGAATAGAAACTTAATCCATGAAATGCCTAACTCTTCTGCCCTGTAAGATTCACCAGCATCTTTGTTATATTCACTCTGCTTACAACCATACGATGTTGTTCCAGTTTTGAAGAATGACTTTGGTCTCGCCTCACTCTTCTCAGAAACCACAAAAAGTGTTCATGTGATTTTGTAAATGGCACTGCTCCCCCCCCTTTCTCCAGGAGCTCATTTGACCATGAAAATTTGAGAGGAGTGGGGGAGTTGAAATTTGCAGTGCCATGTCCCACATATTGTAAGCTTTAAAGATCATTCCCAACAGCGGTTGGGAGAGGAACAGACTTCTGTTGAATTATTACAGTTCAAAAACTGTATATAGTTGGGATTTGATATAAAAACTTTCAGTCAGAATGCTTCTCCCATCTTGGATTTCTTTGTGTTGGTCTTTAATTTTGCCTGCCCTTCCTTTTTCTTTTTAGACAATCCATGCTCTTATGGGAAGCGCTGTGCAGCCCTTACTGACTTCAGTGGGAGATGCCATAGAGGCCATAATCATCACTATGCATCAAGAAGATTTTTCTGGGTAAGCACTTTCAGCCACGGTTTTCACTAGCCTTTGCCGCATTTGCTTTTCTTTTACGCACCTCCACCCTTCCTCCCTAAGTCTGTTTCCGCCCAGGCCTTGTTCCTCTTGGAACTGGTTTGGCCTCCAACCTCATACTGCTTTATCCATTGTGAGCACCATTAGCTGATTAAAATTTTTCAGTTCTTGTTTTCTCCTGTCATTGTTACAGAATCATTAACATTTACAGGACTCAGCTTGGCACTGCAGGGTTTCTGGTAGTTGGTGCCATCTTCTCTTCAAGCTGATCCGGATCCTCCTTTCTCACAAATGCCCCGTACTTGAGTTTCTGGAGTAGGCATGTTATTTCTTCCATAAAATGTCCCAGCTGTGCCACACTGCTACTCTCGATCCTGCTCTGGGCTTGAAGGCATGCTGCCTCCCGGCACCCTGCCAGAATCGTTTTCCTTTCTCTGGTCTCTGTGGCACTCCGATCTGGTTGTGTCCCTCCTGGCCTAATCAGTGCTTCAGGAGCACTCCACGGCTGTTTACAAGAGTACTGCTTACCTGTATCATATGTATCTTGAGAATAAAAATCATAGGTCCTAACCCAGTGTTCACTGAAATGTTTTTAAGGAGAGGAAACTGGTTTGAGCTCCATGTATTAGGACATTATTTGTAGAGAATTTGGAATAGTTATTTACACATGCTTAGAGTGATTTTTTTTTCATCTTAACCACACTCTAGAGCTAAACATTCAAATACTAATGCATAGATATGTGTTTTATCTTCCTAGGTCATAGTTACTGTTTTTGAATTTTCCTATTTGTATTTCTATTCATGTTGTTTAAATATCTACTTTATTAAACGTCCAGCCACTAGTCTAGCTGTTTGTAGAAAACTGTGTGCATTTTACACTGTCCTTTAATTTTTCAAATCATTTATTTCATTCACAAAACATCTTTTGAAGGGTAAAAAGGTAGCTCTCTGTTTAATAGTGGAATGAAGCACAGGGGGTGAAGTACATTATACACAAAATGCTGTAATATTTGGAAACAGGAATCCAAAACTGCTCACTTATCAGTATTTGGAAGGAAATAAATTTTGTTCAGAAGTGATCTGAAATGAGCCAATAGGGACCAGTCCTCGATGCCTCTGAGAAGGAAGCAGAAAGTGAAGGTTCATTCTGTAAGAGCGCTCAGCTACTTACCTCAGCAGCCGTACCTGGTGGGGAACCAGAGCTAGTGCCTATGCCTAGTGGATGGACATTAAAAGTTGGTCTCCCTAGTAGGTATGTCCTTACTGGTTTGCTTAAATACTAGGGAGCCGGATTTCCGGTCATAGGTTGCCAAGAGTAGGAAGCATTATTTTAAGATGTATAACACTGCCCTTAATTTTTTCCCCAAATGGCTTTTAATAGTCCCATTTCCGCTTTCTATCTATATATGGCAGACATTTGAGATTCCTCTCATGGTCGTTCTCCATATGTGTCGGTATAGGAGCGGGAGACCCTGTTGCTTTATGGTATATTTGGAATTATTGCCCCAGGGCAGTAACTTTCTCACTTTCCGGAACTTTGTTACTAGTAATTACTAGTAATTCTGTCATTTCATTTCACATATGAAATGTTTGGCTTGAATGAAATAAAAGGTGAAGTTAGATGAAACTATTCAAGAAACAGGAATTCAAGAAGTAGGGCCAGCCCCAGGGGTCACACTTGGAAAAATAGTAGTGAACACTCGCCCTTGAAATCCCTGTATATTTATTTTTGGTAAAAGGAATAAAGCAGCTTTACCTTGTCAGCCAGCCATATATGGAGTGTGTTTACAGAATCCCTCTGCTACTTAAAAAGTAATGCTCAACCAGTCTCCTGGTATTTGAAATGTATTTAATGGGAACAGTGTGCTTCTCTCCAAATTAGATAAAGCTCAAAATGTAAATGTCTGATGGACATAGTACATTGATTGAAATTCATTGATTTAATGTAAAATGACTCATCTCTGATTATAGCTTTGAATGGGGGAGGCAGGGCAGTAAAAGTAGGAAGACCCTAGATCCTGAAGTGATGGATGCACACCTCAGCTGCAGGGAGAGCGCACGCACCCCCAGAAAGATAGGGAACCACTCCTCAGGTGTGCATCTGGTTAGTCCTTCTGCCTTCAGCTTGCACATGCAGGCTCTCATGGTAAAGACCCTTACATTTCTGCACAGCTTACCATTGTACTGGATCAGCTGAAAATCTCTTACTAAAAGCCTCGGCATAATTGGGAAAACTATGCTGTAGTGATGGCCAAGCACATTTCATATGCTAATAAATTTAAATCAAGCTTCTAATCCACACTAAGAATTGATAATACCTATTTCCAGATTTTGTCTGATGGATTATTTTATTTATATCGCCATGTGCTTGGAACTGGTTTTAGTATATTATTTTCTAATCCTCACGGAAATCATTTCAACTGACCAGATGAAAATTCTTGAAACACTCCTCTGGAGTGGTACAAGGTAACAACAGTGCTTTCGATAAAGCCTGAGAAAACATGAAAGAGATTGGTACCTTTTTTTGTTTTCCTCCATCCTAGTCTGAAGATAGGCTGTGCAATGGCCTGAATCTGGCACAACCAAACCCACCTAAGACTGCGGCCATTGACTGAGGCTGTACCGAGCAGCACTCGGCTGTGATAATGAAGACAGCAGTGGTCCGTCATGCCCCCCCCTCAAAGGCTTTGCCTTAGTTAGGACATTCCCTTTTCCACCTGAACAAAATCTCTCCCTTCTGGAACTTTGGACTGGTTTCTCTATTTCTATCTGCTTCTGGAAATAGAAGACCTTTGGTTAGCATCCTCTGATAATAAGCATTCATTGCTGTCTTTGAAAATAATTAAGTTTGCCTCATTCTCTTGCTCTAGGCGTTTGAGTCATATCTGTTATTCTTCTTTAGACCATTGCCACTTTTTCTACGTCATTCTCAGAATATGGAAACACTCATTTTTTGAAGACGAGTCAGCACTTTGTAGCCAATGATCTCATTGGTTAGCTAATTAATGTCAGGTGATTTCTAATTTTGGTATAACTTCTTTCCTATAAATATTTCACATTCTTTTAATATATTCCTTAAAGAGCAATTATAAACACTTATAAATTATAAATAGTATTTCATGGAGCATCAGCTGGCATCATCTGTTGATCCAAATTAAAGCCTTTGCAAACCTCATCATCTGGGAGGAAAAAATTACATACCATGTGTGTTGTTACATAACCAGTTCCACAGGCAGAAATCTACTATTGGGCTGATCACATTAAATAGCACAGGAGCAGAAATATCTTTGCCAAGAATTTGTTTGGGGAAGGCAGTGTTTTCTGCCCTTACGAAGTATAAAATGCTATTTCAGGCTTCATTATTGATTTATTCACTAACCAGGCAAAACGTATAAGGGGATGGAGATTCTTAAAGCTGAGAAGGACCTTGAGAGGTCAGAGAGTGCATAAGGCACTGTGTGAATCACCCGAGAGACAGATGGTTGTCCATTTCATTCTTAATAATCTCTAGGTAAAGGGATTTTAAGATTTCTTCAGTAATCTTCCTAGCATCTTAAAACAGTCTTTATAATTTAAACATTGCTTTATGCTCCTTAATTCTTAGAAAAATAAGCAATACCTTTTTAACCACTACGGGGGGTGGGGGGTGGGGGGGGAAGGGTT